>JAQIXG010006111.1:0-10660 GCA_034700105.1 Oconnorella tubifera
GCTTATTAAAAAGAATATGCTCTAAAGCTTATTAAAAAGAGTATGCTCTAAAGCTTATTAAAAAGAGTATGCTCTAAGCTTATTAAAAAGAGTAATTTTTTTAATATTTTTTTTAGCCAAAATATTAAAAAAATGAGGGTTTAACTGCAGTGATGTAGCCAGGATTTCACTAAAAGTGGTGGGGGGGTTGCTCTAAAAAAATTAACTGATCTTATTTTCTCATAATTCAGATTTGGTCCACCCCAAACATTTATTTTGTCTCCAAATACATTTATTCTAATCTAAAATCGTCGCATGAAAATGAAAATGAGCTTTACACATAGAGCGGGGGTGCGTTATTATTGCTAAGCTGACACCTTTAACATTGAGAAGTAATTGTTTTTACCTTCAATTTGGGGGGTGGGTTGGGGTCACAACCCTCACAGTCCCTGCCTCAACCCCCTCCCCCTCCTCCCTCCATCAAAGCCTCCCTTTCTGTCTATATGAAAGAATATCAAAAACTGAACATGTGTGGATACTGGTGGTGGATGTGAATCTAAAGTTGTGAAGCAATATAACATTTCAAAAATAACTTGAGATGTACGTTAAAAATTGTTTTTTGTTACTTTTTGTTTTGCTACAAGTTTTTTGATTATGAAAATAATTAATGGATTCACTCAAGTGATATAAATTTTGTTCTGTCTTACTTTTTTGCGGAAACATTGGCCTCATTACATAAATATGAATTATCTCTAAGCCTGGAATCTTTTTTTAAAGTATCTCATTTTGGCTGAATTGCTACAAAATATTCTAGAGGGCTATTTTTTGGCCCACCCTGTAAATTTGTATAAGTATGAGTTTTTTTTAAACTTATTATGAATTAACCAAAAATATAGAAATTAATCAGTGTAATAAATTATATAAGTAATTTATGTCTTGAATTAGAAAAAAACAGTATTAGGAAATACAACTTTATACTTTCAGACTAATAGTATATGTGTCTCTGCACTGTAACATGAAATTTATTTCGATGTATGCAGATAGGCCAACACCAGGGACTTTAGTCACAAGGTCAAGGCCAGAGACTTTAGTCACAACATCAAAACCATGGACTTTAATCACAAGGTCAAGGCGAGGAACTTTAGTTCCAAGGTCAAGGCCAGGGACTTTAGTCACAAGGTCAACACCAGGGACTTCAATCACAAGGTTAAAGTCAGGAACTTGAGTCACAAAGTCAAAACCAGGGACTTTAGTCACAAGGTCAGGCCAGAGACTTTAATCACAAGGCCAAAGCCAGAGACTTTAGTCACAAGGTCAAGGCCGGGGACTTTAGTCACAAGGTCAAAACCAGGGAATTTAGCCATTGTTACAAGGTCAAAAGGTCACTAGTTACAAGGTCAAAGCCAGAGACTAGTTACAATGTCAAAGCCAGGGACTAGTTACAAGGTCAAAGCCAGAGACTAGTTCCAATGTCAAAGCCAGGGATTGGACCATTGGTCCTAAGGACCTGTCATGGTCAAAGGATAAACATCATTGATAATTTATTAGATATATAACAAAATATGAAACGATTCAAAATATAATACTTTCTCAACTGCACTTATCAAAAGAGAACATTTTTGCACAAACATTTTTTTAAAAATGTTTGCGTGTTTGTCAACATTTTATTTGCCATGCTTGTTCAAACTTTTAACTTTCTGTACATTGTATATTGTATTTCATTCATTATTATTGAACGATTGTATATCAAAAGAGATATTTAGTATTCTATTTTCAATTTTTTATAAATTATAAAGTTTGACTAACAATTTAGACTGACTATTTGACTAACAAGTTCAGCCTTTAGAAAACTAATAAAACTTGCTGATACTTTACAAACATTGTCTGTCAAAACAGCAGTCAAGACTCTATCACAACTCTATCACAAGCAAATAATCAATATACACTATTAGAAGCAGGTAGTATACTTTCTTGATTTGTCATGATGTTACAGAGGTCAAAAGCAAAGTCACTTCAGGGCAAATATAAGATGAAAGAAGAGACAGATGACAGCGCTTTGAGATCAGATTATGGGATAACAGGACCAGAGATAGATCTGAAGAAAGCCAGACAGGAAGTACTTAGATTTGGGGTCAAAGGTTTGGAGAGTGTAGATAAGCAGGCAGCCATCTTAGATATGCTCGTCAAACTTGGTGCTAAAGTATGTATTTGTATCTGAATTGTCAATGAAGATGAGAAAGTCAATTTAGTTTGGTTATTTATTGTTTGTCTGACATATGGGAGGGTGGGGGGAAATATCAAATTATTAACACAATATAAACATTTATATTTTTTATATTGTGTGAAAAATACAAAATATAAAAAATATTGTTTATTTTTTACAATACATGTAAACCATATTATTTTTTTTATGTATTAGAATGAATTTTATTCAAATTCTCCCCCCCGCCTTTCAAAAAAGCCAAAATGTAATTAATGGGTAAAACATGTAATGTTATGTAATGTAATAGTAATGTTCATATTTTGTGTATAATTATTAGATTGCAATTAGACTAGTAATTAAATAATTTAATTAAATATTATATATACAATCGATCAATAATAATGAATTATATACAATATACAATGCACGGAAAGTTAATAGTTTGAACAAGTTTGGCAAATAAAAATGTTGACAAATGCTCAAACATTTAAAATACCGAAAAGTTAAAAAGTGTCTTGGGAAACTGTCCCAAAAGTTCCCAGCACTGCCGCTGCATTCCCCCGCTGCACCGCCCATGCAAGGCGTTGCTTAAGGAAAGAGGTGGACCTTGGATCTCCTAAAATGATAGAGATGCGTCTGCCCAACTCATTCACAAAAGCTAGACCTAACGTGCCCCATGAACCCAATATCTCAATCGCAATGGGAACAGTCGCTATGGAACTCATGAGATGTAGTGAAAGAGGCATACTTGGACAGCTTTTTCTATTCCGCTAAAGCAGTCGCTGCGCAGAGGGTAGCGAATTTAGCCAGACACCAGAGATAGAAGCACGAGATGCCAACAGACGTGCTGATGTACATTCATCTACCCGCTGAAGCAGACCTTCTGCTGCCTCCCCACACATAATCTGATCCCATGACCGCTGTTTTCTCTTGTCCTTCCCATTGGGCCAGTAACTCCCCCCAAGCCCTTCCACGCTGTTTCCACTTTCTCAACCACGGGGTCCGGGTTGGACAAGACGTGAATGAGAAGTTGAGAAAGGAGCTCAGTGGCAGCAGCAGCGGATGCCAAAAAGCAGACAGTGCCAGCTGTGGGGCACTGCATACTCCAATCTCACCCCATCTTAGAGGGAGACAGGGTTGTGACCATATTGGATGATATAAGTCGATGTTAAGAATTAGTGCCAAGGATGTTCTAAGCGTGGTATCATACGACGCCAGCTCAGGACTTGAAGAGCAGTTAGTGGTACGGAGGATTTAGAGAAGCTTTGGGATTGCGTAGCTGGTAGTGAGGTTAGACGACTCACTATGACAGTCAAATCATCTCTTACCCGATAGTGCTCTAGCCACACCTGCTCCAGACTGGGTTGGGGTACCAAGTAGGCATGCCTCACTGAGTGGACACTCTAGCTGAGACCCAATGCGATCCAGTCCTGCCGATTTAAGGGAGAAAGTCCAATGATCGCACACTTAGAGTAGTTGAATGAGAGATCACAGGCTCTTGCTTCCTGTTCCAGCCTGAGAACATCCCAATGACACCTCTAACTTTCCCCCCAATACCCAAATCATCAAGGTAACCCAACACAAACTTAGACCGGACGTCCTGAAGCAGAGAGTTCGCTGCCCGGCAGAAGAATAGTGGACTGAGTGGATCTCCCTGCTGTACACCTTCTGCTAACTAAAAATTAACTAAAAAGGTCATCACTTGTTTGTGGAAATGTTTTGTCCCTTCCCCCCCCCTCCCGTCCCTGTAAAAGCTAAAACGAAGTCTGTGTTGGTTTTGTTTATTTGATGAGATATGTGCGTAAGTCTAAGTGATATGTTTGTCATGGTAATTGTAATGGAAGAGCATAAAGTGGGTTAAGTGCAGTGGCGTAACTACCGTGGTAGCAGCTATGGTAATGCAGTGGGGCCCGGCTGTGTTGGGGGCCCGGCCTGACTAAGAATTAAAAAAAATGTAAGCAAAAAATGTGAATTAATTTTTTTAATAAGTTTCACGCTCCTTGACCTGTTAAATTAAGCTGGTTCCATTTTTTCTTTCAATAGAATTATCTGTACACGGATTATCATTATGCGCTTATGTTTACTGATTTCTGGCCGCATATCGCTAATATAAGAAAGTATTGAAATGAGAAATTACATGATTAAATTAAATTATGTCTTGAAATTTGTTTAAAATTATGATAAAAAGCACTGAAAATGGAGTTTTAGGACGATTCGTCCCCGGACAGTTCGTCCCCGGACGGTTCGTCCCCGGACAGTTCGTCCCCGGATAGTTCGTCCCCGGACGGTTCGTCCCCGGACGGTTCGTCCCCGGACATTCGTCTCCGGACATTCGTCTCGCGGACAGTTCGTCTCGCGGACGATTCGTCTCGCTGACGTTTCGTCTCAATGTTCTTAAATATATTGATAAAAGTTTAAGATAGCAAATAAAGGATGTAATATTTATTAAAATAGACGAGCTATCGCAGTTATTTAATTACTGCAGATATTACCGCAGTTATTTAATTTCCTGATTAAAATCTAAAGATTTTAATCAGGAAAACCCCTTTAAGTAAATGGTAATTTATTTTCCACAATAATTTAAAAAAAATGGTTATAAAAATTTGTAATAAAAACAGTTTTTACTACTTGTTTTTACTAAGAGGAAAGGACATAACCTACAATTATGCTCCTTGCACGTAGACCCATGACAGTGCACTTGTCAAAATGAAATCAAATAACAACAAAAATGAACAAAAAGGAAGAAAGTACATAACAAAAACACTCAAGAAATGAAAGGAAAAAATGAATAAAAAAAGAAAATAATAAAAAATGGTATTGAAAAATTAATGAAAATAAAATAAAATTAAAGAAAATCTTAAAAAAAACAAATTAATTTGAAATAAGAACATATTCAAAGCTAAAGAAATATAGAATGAAGTAACAAAACACTAACTCTGTGAGGCTGTTTAAAAAGTGGCAGGGTATTTTTTTAGACGAATCGTCCGCGAGACGAAACGTCCGGGGACGAATCGTCCGTGAGACGAATCGTCCGAGACGAACCGTCCGGGGACGAATCGTCCGGGGTCGAATCGTCCGGACACCGAAAATGGATCATAGCAATTTGAGGTAGCAACTGGATTATTCATTAAAAAAAGAATTTGCTTGACTTTTCTGAAATATTATGTTTAAAATATTAAATAAACTCAACAATATCAAGAGGCTTATGCGATTTTGTACCTAAGACTTATCTAAGTGCCGAATCACTACAACATATCCAATTCTCAGTGGGGAATGCTAGGGGGGGGTTGTGGAGGTTAAACCCCCTCCCCCATTTGAAGTAAAAACTAATTTTTTGTAATGTTACAAGTGTGAGTTCAGCAACCCCACCTCATTGTTTATATTTATTTAAATTTTTGCTTTGAATTCATGTACATATATACGGTAGTTGAAACATGTAATCGGAGCAAAAAAGAGAAAAAAAAGTAAGATAGGCTTAACCTAAAAGAATTAAAATAAAGAAAAGTCATTACCTAAACTTTTGGAGGAACCTCCACCCGCTTTTTTAATTCCTGGCTATGCCACCTCCAATTCTACCA
This sequence comes from Oconnorella tubifera, assembly GCA_034700105.1. NCBI lineage: Eukaryota > Metazoa > Annelida > Clitellata > Enchytraeida > Enchytraeidae > Oconnorella > Oconnorella tubifera. Next base: position 5,761 of record JAQIXG010006111.1, read on the forward strand.
TGTAGGCAGTGCTTATTATCCTTAAGGCTGACTAGACTCTGGCCTAGGGGTCCACCTAAAGCAGGGGTTCGTCGTGAAATTTTTAACAGGAAGAATGTCTTTAAATAATGCGCAAAAAAATGTAGGTTCCTCCAAAAGTTTAGGTGATGACGTTTTTTTATTTTATCAGTTTTCTTGGTAACAATCACAATTGCCTTTAGTCAACAAGAGTTAAAATATTCAGAAATAATTCAACTCCAAACTCCGATATATAATATAGGCTATTGAAGTTAAGTTCTTAATAAAAATGAAAAATATATTGTAATTGTGTATTATATCTCTCTATCTTACCTACCTATAGTAAACAATGCATTCCATTTTTAATCTAAATATTTTAAATTATGCAGCAGCTTCATGTCACTACTGACAAAATCTAGAGCAACCCAAATGTTAATTTTGGAAAAAGAAAAGCATGTTGATCTTTGATGCATCAATTAGCATTAATTTATGGAGGCCCGTAGTGGAAAACTTGCTGTGAGGCCGGTGGTGAGATATTTACTCCACTGGTTAAGTGTCAGTCATCAGTCATCACTTGACTTCTATACACGCTCTTATCATGGACACCTATATCTTTGCCTTCTTGGATGTCAATTGATTTACTGTCTGTCATTAAATATCATTTATGTGCTGATGTGACGTTTAGCAACAATCAAACATATGACTGAATGTGTTTGTAATCCAGGCTCCAAAGAATAAGTATGTTGGTTATAAAGAGTTGATGGAAACAAAAGAAAGAGAAAAAGTAAAGCTGAGACGTTTGAAATCAGTCAATACTCTTGTGAGTGTTTCATTTCTTGTAGAAACTCTAAGCATGCATACATGCATGCATACATTTTACTAGCATACATTTTACTCTAGATTAAATATTAGATTTCATTTTATTTACTTTTACAATAAAAATAATAAAATATTTTCGTCTCATTTATAGAAATTGACAAATTAAAATATATAATGTATATATAGAATGCAAATATAAAGAAAAAAGCAATATAATTGAAATGATTAGTGTGTGCAGGGCTCGAGTATTTGACACCTTAGGTTAGCCTGTCACACATTGCCCCCTGACGCCCAAGACTACTGTTTTTATTTTTATCTTTGTTGCATTTGTATAGGTAGGTATGGTATTAAGATTATATAGCAAAGAGACTAATGTTGGGTTTCAGGAAGCCTGCTGAACTAAAAAACTAATTGTATCTATATACTGATTAAAATGTACAAGGCCCTTGGCAATTACAGCTAATTCATTGGACTATAGCAGGACTGGCGAACCTTTTTCAGATCGCGTGCCAATATTTTCAATTTGAAGAATAACGTTCTCGCTTACCAATTTGTTTCCTATTTTAATTGATTTTTTTAATGTGCAAGAGTGTACCTATAATACATTTAATTTGATCAAATAGAATAGTTGTAAATAAAACTTTATTAAAACTATGTTCACTATAATTTTACTATAAGAACATATTTAATGTTCTTTGGTGCTTAGACTCAAAGCCGGTTGCACGGCGCTTAAGATCTCCAATCAGAGTTGTGCAAAAGGCTATTAGAGTCTTAGTAACATTAATGTGACTTTTGTTGTTGTATGGCAGAGGATAAAAGATGATAAAATATTCTCCAGATTATATTTGGAGAATATTTTGTATTCTTCAAAGCTACACAAGCTGCACTCAAGTTATCAGTTAAACTGTTTCTGATGTCCGATTTTATGAAATTCATCGTTGAAAACAACGATTCGCATGAATAACTAGATGAGAAAATCGGCAAAATCGCCACAACTACTTTTTACATGTGCTACATTTATAAATAGGATTTAATTTATAAATTATTTTCTATTATTCTTTCGCTAAAATGAAAAAAATAGAATATTAATTCTGACATCTCAAATTGATTCTAAAGAGCTGTGTGTAAAAAATTTTCACAAAAAAATCGTGCTGAAGTGCCAAATAGCAATTTCAATGATTTCATACTACTGATATTATCAAAAAAAAATTCATCATAAGAGTATGGCGTGCCATGCAAAATCGTCTCGCGTGCCACTTTGGGCACGCGTGCCATAGGTTCGCCAGCCTTGGACTATAGCGTCATCTGTTTTTAATAATGTCACGCTACTAAAACAAAATCATTATGTAATTTAACCAAATTTTTATGAATCGACACATATGTATGGATTCTGTACATATGTACACTTCCTGGAACACGACATAAAATCATAAAACTTAAAATATGTGGTAAAAAATTATTCATTATACATTCATTATGTGTGATTTTAAAAAATGAGGCTCATTTTATTATGGCTGATTAGTGGTGCTCTCGGTTTGATATGACTTTATAAGAAGTTATCATTTTCAATGAATAGAGAGGCAAGGCCTACATCTTAAATAACAACGCGATACAGGCTTTACATCATAAGAGCGACTTGGAAAAGACGACCATCAAAAGGGCGCTTGATCAAAAAAGCGAGCATACAAAAACGTAACTTCAATTGAAAATGATTATATTATTAAATCAACAATAACTGATCTTTAAAAGAATTCTTATTCTGTAAAAGTTCATATTTTTAAAAAGTGAAGAATATTAAAATATTAAATCGCCAAAAATATAATTATATATTTAAAACGTGATTTTTATTTTTTAGTAATTTTGTTTTAATTTAATCACAAAAAATAACGATATAGTAAAAAGTTCAAAAGTTTAAACATGAAGACTTGGATTGTGAGAATTTATTCCTCTTGGATTCGCCATTCTAATAAATATTTTAACATTTAAATTTATTTTTATTTAAATGTTCACTCTTTTTTAAAAATAATTTAATATGATGAATTAAGAATAATAGTGTGGTAGATTTTTGTATTTTGATCACTCACCCCTTTGATTGTTGCCTTTTGATCACTCACCCCTTTGATTGTTGCTTCTTTGATCACTCGCCCCTTTGATTGTTGCCTCTTTGATCACTCACCCCTTTGATTGTTGCCTTTTTGATCACTCGCCCTTATGATTGGATTCCCGGATACAGCGACCGTTAATGAAAATCAGATAAAAAAACTCTTTAATTTTATTTTTATTTCAGTTTATATTTTTCTTTATACAGGATCAAGGCAAACTACAAGCGATACAAAGTTTGAATATTTTTAAAAAAAGGTTCTTAATTCTTATTAACTTCTAGTATTTCTTTATCAGTCTGTTATCAGTCGTTTATTATAACAGCGTTTATTGTTATTTGACCAATAAAATAAATAAATCCTCTTTTTCTTTGAAAATTACTTTTTACTGTTATATTTTTTCAGCTCTATGTTAATAGTTAAGTGCTCACTCATCAGTTAGTTTCTGCTCATAATTCATAGTAAATGACATTTTTGTGCTAATTTGACATTAAGCAACAAGCAAACCAAAAAAAGTGACAGGTTATTAACTTTGTGTACAGAAAGAAAGTGACGAGTGAACGCTTAAGTAAAATTTATTTATTTTTCTTTGAAAATGCTATGCCTCTTTAGCCCATAGTGTTTGTCAGTCTACATCAATGTTATTTAATAGACATTAAATGATATCCTGACTATGATTCGGGTTATAGCTAAAATTTGAGTTTAGATAACATTTAGTTATGAGATGTAATTAATTAGTTAATAAAATAATTTGAATAAAGAGGCTAGTTAAGAAATAACATCTCAATGTATTTCTTATTATTTACTTTGTCTACAGACTTAATGCGAACAAGAAACACAAGAAAGAGAGAGGACCAGTGGATGGTCGACCGACGGGTCAATATGGGGTTCAAAAGGTTAAAGAGCATGCCATAGAGAAGATGGGACATAAGAAACAAAATACTGGAGGGAAGAAAAACAAAAAAACAAAAAAAGAACTTTGAAATGAAACTAACAATGGATTAAAGTCATATCAGTAAATGGCATCTTTTTACACAATACTCTTTACACAGCGCAGTAAATAATTTCCCTTTCAGGAATGAAAGAGGGGAGGGGGGCAAGCGCGTATTAGTCTTCAACTGATTTTAATTTTCAAAGGGGAAAACAACCAGATGACTGAAAATGATAAAGTGTCAAACAGTAAAAAACTTTTTCATCAAATTATACTTTATGCTAACATTCAATTCTATATGAAAAATGCATTTATGTTGGAAGCAGGAAATTTCCCCCCCGGAAATTTCCCCCCCGGAAATTTCCCCCCCGAAATTTCCCCCCAAATTTGACTAATTTCCCCCCCGCTTTTTTCCCCCCGATTTCCCCCCCGGTTTCAAAATTGGGTTCATTAGTTTTTCACACAAATAATCACACCGATAATATTATACACTAAGCATGATATTATATGAACAGACAAATACAGACAAAATGAGTAGCGAAAATGACTAATTATTAAAGTTATTGTTATATTATTTAATAATAAAAATTATTTTAAAGATAATAAATTTAAAAGTTATAACAAATATTACATCATCGAAGGAGAATTGAATAGAAAGCCTATTTTCAGATAAACTGACCAATAATAATATCGAATATTTTAGCTTTAATCGATCTCAAAGCCTCATTATTATTGGGGGCAAAATGTTTCGATATGCATAATTCGTATTTATTCAAATTTCGTCCAACGGTAAAATAATGATGTGTGATATCTACTGGTATCTTTCGCTAATTGGAATAGAACAATGATTCTATTATAAGCTTTTAAGCTTTTACTGTATCGATCGATCAGTCAGCTCATGCTCTTAGTTTTAATGCTATAATTAAAACTCGATTTCAAAGTCTAATGTAATTGCTATATGCCCTTATCTTCCCTGCACAATAATAAATAATAATGACTTTTATTCGTTCAAAGACAATTAATCCAAGTGTAGAACTAAGTTTATAAAGGCAGC
>JAQIXG010006112.1:0-10656 GCA_034700105.1 Oconnorella tubifera
ACGTTATTTTGCCACCTCTTCATATCAAGCTTGGCATCATGAAGCAGTTTGTCAAAGCACTGCAGCAAGATAAGCCAACTTTCCAGTATTTGAAGACAAAGTTTCCAAAGATCAGTGATGCAAAGATTAAGGAAGGTATTTTTGTTGGACCGCAAATCCAAGAACTGATTTTGGATGCCAATTTCGATGCTACAATGGATGACCGGGAACTTGCTGCATGGAATGCTTCTAAGATGGTCTGCAGTGGATTGCTTGGAAAACACAAAGAAGAAAATTACATAGCTGTAGTGGACGATTTAATCAAATCATATCATTACCTCGGCTGCAACATGTCACTTAAACTTCATTTTCTTCATTCGCATCTTCCATTTTTCCCGGAAAAGGCAGGAGATGTCAGCGATGAGCACGGTGAGCGATTTCACCAAGATATTGCAGAATGGAAAGTGGATACAAGGGAAAGTGGAGCCCGGCCATGTTAGCGGACTTTTGCGGGAATCTGCAGCGTGATGAACCTAATGCTACGTATAAACGCAAAGCTAAATACAACTGACAATCTTTGTAACCTTATTTGAGATAAATGGACTGCTTATTGTTGAAAATCTTTTGGTCGTTCGAATTGATTTGATATGAATGTAAAAAATGTAACGCGGCTGTCACTACGATTTACCTAGCGTTGCTTAAAATAGTACAAATCTTTAACGCCTTATTACTAGAGAACCTGACGTCCTGGGGCAAAATGGAGAACAGATATGGAATCAGCATAGCTTATTCAATAAATCTAACACTAAGTGATAAACTTTTTTTTTTTAAAGTAAAATTTTATTGTACAGTGTAATTAGTAAGTAAAATTAAATAAAAATTGCTAGGCTTAATATATGAATGCAGTAGAGAGAAAGTAAATTATATACAACTAGCATCGTATCTATAGATAACATTAATAATAAAAACAAATAATCAGACTGTGATCTATTTATAGATTGCGTGGAGCCACGGTGCTTGTGATTGGCTTAGGGGGGGTGGGAGCAGAAGTAGCTAAAAATATCATCCTATCAGGAGTCAAGTCTATCACTCTATTAGATGATACACAAGTGAGTGCAATGTGTGTGACTTGATGGCATAGTAGTTTGAATCAATGAGTCTGGAGGTTTAAGGTTCAAATCTTGGGTGACATTGCAGATGATCACCTTAAGCTCATTGGTCTAGTGGTAGATGATTAAGAACCCTTATGTTCATGGTTTGAGTTCTGTGTTGCTCAGTATTTCATTAATTTGCTGCATCAGTAACTTTAGCTAATTGCTTTATCTGTTACTATGGCAACATCATGTCCCTGAAACTTTAAGGGGGGAAAGTTAAATAGCAAATATTTTGGCAATCTTTCTGCAGTCTTCAGTTTAGCCTAAATATTTTAATCAAATTATAAGAGAAATTAAAATATATAATATATCTAAATTAAGTTGTTTAACATGTCACAGATATAAACATTTGGATTGAAGTGCATTAATGAGGGGGGGGGTTATAATACAATTGAAGGTTTGACATTTTGATTTACAAGCGATGTCTGAGATATAGCTGTCCGATATGCGTATGGAGATTCAAATCCTGGAGTTGTTAGTTTCTTGTTAAAAAACTTTATCAATTTTTTTTTTAAATTTCTTTTTTGGGAGGGGATAGATAGTTTGAAACAGCGCTAGTTGTTACAACAATACATGCTTTGTTTTGATATTTTGTTAGTAAATTGACAAGACATTTGTTTAGTAGACATTTGTCTAGTAGATTAATGAGTATAGTAAATGATGCCATTGTTGGTGTAGGTGACAGATGAAGATAAAGACTTTCAGTTTCTCATTGATAGAAAAGATATCGGCAAAAACGTAAGCTACTGCAGAGATGAGTGTCTGATTAGTCTAGTGAATTAGAATTGTCATCAATAAATACAATTATGCAGAAATCATTAAAGCGATTTATTTGCTGGTTTTTATTCTTTACTCTATAGTTTAAATTATTTGACCTTTCTTTTAATATTACTTTTATTAATTTTGATGAGAGATAAAAGGTGTCAGTGGGAAGACTTTGTTGGGAGGGGGTTGGAAGAAAGATAGAGCCAGGGAGAGGGGGTAACATTTTATAATTCGTTGCATGTTATAATACTTAACTAAAACAATCAGTGTTTGATTTACTTTCAAATAATCTAGTGATTGAGTTGGTCGATAAATCTGAAAGAAAAAGAATTAGTAGATCGTGTTAAAAGTCCAGTGCTCACTCAGCACTTGATTTCCAATCATTATTAAACATTGACATTAATTTTGACTTCGTTTGTTGTCATTGAATATTGATATTATATAATTGATCGGTCACTAAATGATCTTTTTTGTGCTGATGTGACGCAATGAATAAGTTATTTGTCATCTCAGAGAGCTGAGAGTTCAGTTAAACGCGCTCAACTACTTAACCCCATGGTTGAGGTTAAAGCTGCCACTGACAGGTCACTGGTTCTGTCTGGTGACTATCTGCTTCAGTTTAGTGTTGTATGTGCCACACGGTGCCCACTAGCTGAGCTGACACGTGTTGACACTCTCTGCCATGAGACTGGAGTTCAGTTCTTTGCAGGAGATGTCTTTGGTCTTTTTGCTTTCATGTTTACTAATCTCAACAAACATTCATACTCTGAGTAAGATATGAGATAGAACTTTCTCTTTTAATACAATGTATATATAAGTTAACGCTAAAGTTAGCGCGATGCTAAAATTAAAATGAGCAATACGCCGAAGGGTGCAGCAATAAGTCAAATGCTGTTTACTATTGTTGAACCCAGTTACATTGCGATTGCAAGTTCTGGTCTCTAAATACTTTTTACTGAGACTTTGTACTTTGTACTTTTATAAGAAAAACTTTGCTTATATGCATTTTATATGTTAGACTTTTTATAATTCTGCTGATACAAAAACTGCTTTACTAAATTAAGTGTAAAATAAGTGAAATATTATTATAACATTTAAATAACTTAGATAATGTTTAATCAAATGTAGAATGAATAAATAAACTGTTTATTGTTAATCAATGTTTATTATCAATATAAATGACATGAAACGAACAGCAAAATAAAATAATATTAAGTCATTCGTTATTTATTTGAATATTGCGCGCTATCCAAATGACTTTCTGCATTTTCTCATATTATACACTAATATTTTATAATTATACTCATTAATGGACAAATATTAAGTGTCCGATTTGAATATTAGGATATGCAGAATTTAAACATTAGATGCAAATTAGGACAGGGAATATAACATTAATTTATATTATATTTTGCCTTTTATATTTTATTTGTTTTTACTTAGAGAAGTGATCAGTTACAAGAAGAAGATGATGGAACAAAGTAATGAGTCTGGAGAGCCAAGTGGCAAGAAGGCTCGCATTGATCAGGAAACTAAAACTGTAAAGAAAGTGAGTTGTGCGTATACATGTAGACTCACAATGTCTGAATATATTCAATTATATAATTTGAATATAATTATATAATTGAATTATATTGAATTTAACTTCAATATAATTCAAATACTTTCATGTATTTCTAATTGTTGAAAGTTAAGTTAAAACTAAAGGCGCAACAAGTAGTGTCACTGTTGTAAATGTTATTGGTAGTCTAACTTCAAAATTTTGGTTTCAATAATTGATCTTATTCAAACAATTTCTTATCTTTTGTTTCTTTTATTTACTGTACGTTTATCTTAAATGTTTTATATGAATCTTTATTCCTAGATAAATATTTAACATTTATTTGCATTTTTCTCTTTAACAAAAACGCTTAACTAGTACTGCGTATGTAAAAATTTCTGATTAGTTAATCGAGCATTTACTTGTTTATTTTTTTGTTTATTTGTAGCCTTTTTTTTTACGAGATATTTTTCTGCAAATGTTAATCCAATTAGATTACTATAGTTTACTTGTAGTTTTTAATTGTACTACTGATTCAAATATCAGATCGTTCGCGGATGATACTAACTTATTTGTGTACGATACCAATCTAGACAACTTGTTTGTTAAGGGAAATACAATTGTTAATGAATTGTCGGATTGGTTAATCGCTAATAAACTTTCAGTTAATATCGACAAAACTAATTATATGATTTTTTTCCCTAGCAGACGTGATACTTTGAGTGATAATATAAATTTAAAAATATGTGTCAAAAATAAAAAAATTAATAGAGTTTCTAGTGTGAAATATTTGGGCGTTAATATAGATCAAGAGTTAAACTGGTCTTTTCATATTAATGCTCTTTACAATAATCTTATTAGATACACAGGAATATTTTATAAAATAGATAAAAACTCTCCAGTAAATGTTTAAAGAGTTTATACTTTGCAACTATACATCCGTTGTTGTTGTTATATGGTGTAGAAATTTATGCGAATACGAAAAAAACATATTTAGATAAATTAATGATATTAAATAATAAACTTCTTAGAATTATACAATCTAAAGACTTAAAAACTAATATTATAGATCTGTATAAGGAGTATAATACTTTACCAGTTGATTCTTTGCATGGTTTAAAATTGTTGTTGTTATTTCATAAAGTAATTGTAACTAGCGATATTATCTCTGATTCATTTCTGAATTATTTTAAATTGAATAAAACCGTTCATAATTATTATACTAGAGGTCGTGCTGACTCTTATTTAGAGTCGGTTCAATCCTCTTTTGGTCAACAATGTTTACAGTTTAAACTTGGGTCTGTATGGAATTCTCTTCCAACTGAATTAAAACCTATTATAAATACTAAACTTCCGTTATAAAAGCTAAGAGGCTTTTTGTATTACAATATTTAAGTGATAAAATATATAACTTTCTATGTTCACATTGAATATTTATTTAATGGTTATGTGACTTTTAAAGTACAGAGTATTGTTGAACGGTTTATATTGCATATGTTTATAAATTAATTGTAGTTAGTCATTCATTTATCCTTTTTTTCTTTTCTTTGTTTGTCTGTTTGCTATGCCTATACATAGGCCTAAGCGTAACATTTTTATCATTACGTGTTAAAAATATCTTTGCAAAAAAATCAAAAGTAAGTAATAATAATTAGTATGAATATTTTTTTCCGTTCTTTTTTTGAGGCCGTCAGCTAGATAAACATATAGTTTCTCTGACAGCCTCCAAATAACAGTCCAATACTATTTGTATTCAGTAATGTTAAATAGAGTAATAATACCTTAATAGTGTTATGTTATTTTATTTTTTTCATTGAAATACTTTAATCAAAATTGAAATTTTTCTTTATAAATCTTATATGCTGTATACTCGCATCTGTATATTATATTATAATTGTGAATTGTTATTTGAAACTAAAAGATGATGATGATAGTTTTATTGCAGAATGTTGTTTTGTTTCTAATTGCTGGGATTTGTTACTGATTACAATGACTGAATGTTATTTTGCTCTCTTTAATGAAGCAAAGTAAATCTGTTTTGTTGTCTCATTGCCTGTAGACATGTGAGTTTGTAAGTCTGAAAGAAGCTCTCAATGCTGATTGGACGAGTCCTGCCTATGCTAGAAAACTAAAGAGAAACCCGCCTCAGACTTACTTCATTATACGAGGTCATTAGTGCTCTCATCAAATCATTTATTGGCCTTCTAATTGTATTTACAGATCAGTCAGTCAATCATGCAGTCAGTCGGTTAATCAGTCAATGAGCTTGTTTATTGAAAGATCAGTCAATCAGTCAGTGAGCTTGTTTATTGAAAGATCAGTCAATCAGTCAGTGAGCTTGTTTATTGAAAGATCTGACAAGTTTCACTCTTTATTCGCGTGATAGTATGACAATTAAATTTGACAGCCTTTGTGCTGATGTGACATTAGACTAACAAGCCATTATTGTATTCACTGTATTGTATCGTGTTTAGTATTTAGTGTATTGTATTTATTGTATTATATTTATTGGCAACATTTGCTATTATGTAAATGTATAAATGAGAAATATTTCAACGTTTGATTGATTGTTGTGTTGTTTAGTTATGTTTGAGTTCTGGTCACAGTCAGGTCGCCTGCCAGCATTGAATACATTGACTGAAGACATTCAACTACTGGACTCTATCAGACATCATCTGTTGACTGACATGGGACTGAATGTCAACATTGTACCAACTCACTTCTCTCAGTTAGTCATCAATCTTCATACTTATAGTTACAGAAACAAATATACATTACTGTAATACAAATAATGGACATTTCAAAAGCTTATTACAATTGATAATGAACCCATAAGGATTAATTCAGTTGGCAAGCAATTCTAGTTTAAATTATTTAATTAAGATTTTGTGTTAATTCTTACTTTTCTTGCAATATTTACATATTGCCAATAATCAATTTAGTTATTTATTTGCATTTATACAATATTTTATCATATTCTCTTCTTTCTGTTTGTCACGTAATGTTTTCATGATTATTTCTTTTTTGAGTTGGAATTTCAATAATTTTGCTTCTCTGCTATTTATTTAATAAATAAAAGTTATATATCTATTAAATGTGATATGTTTGTAGACACTGTGTGACTCAGTTGAATCCTGTATGTGCCATACTTGGTGGAGTGATTGCAGCTGAGATCATCAAGGCCGTCTCACAGAAAGATGCTCCTATCAACAACTTCTTCTTCTACAACGGTCTTGACAGTTGTGGTAGTGTTGATCAACTCGGATAAGATCTAGTCAAACCTCACTCTGGTGACATAGATTTATTAGTAAAGGATTAATTGTCACAAGATCACTGTGTTTTAATAGGATAATGACATATTAACAGATACAGCCAAGGACCAATGAAATGACTGCAGTAACAGTGCGCCTGCTAGATTTTATCCAAATAATAGTGGCTTTTGCGTCTGATGAAAAGTGTTGCCGGTTTCATAAGAAGACCTATCTTATACTGACTGCTAGACTTTATGTTGATGCCGGTTGCGTTTGCGAACAACAAGTTAATGTTATTTGTTGAGAGAATAAATAATCTCAATAAGAAAGGGTCATAAGTTTATTATCTGATGATTCTAAACTGAATCAGAAAGATAATAATGTCATGATGAAAGATGTCATTTAAACATAACTGATTTATTTAAGCGCTGTATGAGTAGAGAAGTCTATACTTAATAGATATTGTACAAGAGAAAGAATTCTTTTGTAATGCGTCTTATTTATAATAGATCTCATTTTGCAAAATACACCTTTGTTGGAAATCTAAAGAACTTTAATGCTTTTATCTGATGAGATAGACCTATCTGATTTAATACAATACCGCTTAGTGTGCATTACTTCCATCATACAATAATAAATGTTTAAATTCTTTTAATAATAATTATATAAAACGTAAACTTACTTAAGTAAGTCACATTCTCAGCTTGAATTCACGGATAATTCATTTGATATTTAATAATTATGACAACATTACCCGAGTTAATAATACTCTATAATGTTACAACTTAGAACGGAGAAACATAAGTTTGATATAAATATTACATAAAATTAGAATTGCACTTAATAATAAATTAATAAATTTACAAATTATTGAAAAATTAAGAACTGAAAATGAAGAAAATTAAATAATTCACAAAATTGTTAAAATTTCTTCAAATTTTGTAAACTTTTAAATAAAACTAGAGACAACATTTGTCTGCATTTGAAATAAATGTAAAACAAGGAATACGACAACAAACTTTCTATGAAGTCAACATTGACTAAGCTACTGTATAAAAATGCATGTTTATAGAAAATATTGCTTGTCATTTAATGTCACACCAGCACTAAAAGGCAATACAGTTGTGAAAAGAGTATGCAGAAATCAAGCGATGCAGAAATCAAGTCTTTACACTGAATAAATTTCCTTTGCATAAATTTCACTTGAAATAAGAAAACAATAAATGATCATATAATTATTATTCATATCATTATAATATTACAATAACCCAAACAGCCGAGTATTGAAGAATGAGTACATATAGTATTTCATAGCAAATACAAGAAACAAAGAAACATTACAAATAACTCTAATATAACACGGCGTCGCTACAGTTCATCAAAGAAATCTTTCTAATAAAAACAAAGTAACGGAAGCTCATATTTTGAGTCATAAATGTTCTGAGCGTAATAACTGTTATATACTATAACTCTGAAAATAAGCCAATCTTACTTAACACATAGGATGCAGTGCATATGTCAAAGTCTGACTAAATATAAATACAATTAAATAAACAATTCCAATAAAGATTAATATTAAACGGATAATTATATTATATCATTCTATTCAACAGTTCTATAAATTTATGAAATTTAATTAACATTTATTTTATTTATAAGTTATATTCGTGTATTTTCAATTTTAATGAAATCTCATCTCATAAAGATTAGTGTTTAGATTAGTTATTTAACCTAAAGTTTAGATTAGGTATTAGATTAAGCTAGAGTTAGCATCTATGGTAAAGTAGATTTAGTGTAAGAACAAATTGGATAACATAGAACTTATTCAGACGTAAGTATAACCATTACAATAAACATACAAGTAACATGGATAAACGAATAAACGATATAAACAGATCAAGACTTAGCGTCAAGAAAGCTACAGTTCAGAGATAATCTCAGATTAAGAATTAGGTTCATGTGTTGACTCATCACCTTCAGGCACAGACTCCACACTGGTACGATGCTCTTGAGATCGTCTGCTTTGTGAACTCAATCCTCTCATCACTACATCAGACCCTCTCACACTCAAACTATTCACTGGGAATCCATTTCTGGAGGTGGTGGTAGGCCCTTGAGGACCTTGTCCTGCAGTACTTAGGTCAGGGTCAAGGTCGATCACGTGCCTGGCTCTACCAGGCATGTATCTGTTGAGTATACTAGTGAGTAGACCGCTGCTGCGTCGACGTCTTATGTTTGGTAGAGACGCACGTCTACTCATTGGTCCTAGGTCCTGCATGCAAATAGAACATCATGGCATATATAACAGTCAATACTAATAGAGTATTTATCTAATAAAACTATAGAGATTAATTATAATTATTTATTTAAGTGTTGTACAGACCCATTTATAGATTTGATTTACAATAACTTTATTTATAATATATGAACTTAGTATCTACCTGAGTGGTTAGTTTAAAGTTGATAAAACTTTTATATTTAAAACTTAATCTCTGATAAAATCAATATTTAACAAGTTCAGCTAATTGTGATAGCATTTCTATAAAGACCGACTCAATGCTAACTACACTTGAAACTATGAACAACAATACTTTATCAAACTATTTCATTTCAATTAAAGCACAACAATAAAACTTCCTTATTAAATAACATCAATATTAAATATATCCATATAAAGGAATGTACCTGTTCATTATCCCCATCCACACTTGATCCTTCATAGAGACTGTTAAAGCTGTCACTGATGCCTCGTAGCTCCAGAGCTACCTGAGACTCCACCACAGTAGGCATGGAGTAAGCACGGGGACGGAATGACATCATCACATGGTCATCATAAGAGTCTTGCCTATGATCATTTATGATCACTGGCAACTCATTGTGAGACTCTACTGACTGAGGGTTGATTGGACTTTCAGTTTCTGACGTTGAACTAGAGGCACTCATTGCTGTACTGTCAATACCTTGTAACGCTGATTGATCAACAGAAAAGAAGTTTGTTGTAGAAGAAAGGTCTCCTTGTTGTAAACCTAAAGACATCTGTGCAGCATCAGTCGATGACTTACCAGCCATGCTGAAAATATTTCATTGATCACCGAGAAAAAAAGTCAACGTTGATTGAAAATATGAGTTAATTATGTAGCACGAAACATACAAGCGAATTCAGTTGATACACTTAGAGAAAGTGTTAGCATTGAGCTAGAGTTTATAATGCATTGTATACAATCGTTATATGTTGAAATCACCAAGAAACTGAAATGAAATAAACCAATTCCTACAAGCAAAAATTGCATATTAATATATTTTTAAACAATTATTTATGTTATTTTATATATTGTTCACCAAACTCATCTAAATAGACATTTTCAGGCTTTCAAATAAATAATATTAAATAAATAATAATCAGTATTTTGATATCAAGAAAGTAAGACACTTGGGATATTTGTTCTCACTTCAGTTACAAACAGAATTATTATAAGGTATGTTTTTCAATTCTATGTATTAAAAAATACTTCTATAATTTCTAATTCTGAATCAATTTTGCAATCACTCTTCCTTGCTTTATCACTACTTAAACAATTATTCCAATTTCTTTATCAAATAGAGGTCAAACTAGAATTGTCACTGGGGGGAGGGGGGGGGGGAGGGGGTGCCGGGTTGAACATTTCTTAGTAGTTAAGATCACTTTCACGCAACTAATTAAATGGGGCTTACACAATCTATTAGTCTATATCATGCGTAATTATCATCAATCATGCATCACCAGCAATGATAAAATACAAAACAAATATTTCAATACAAATCACAGATAAAGTATCTAACCACCCCCCCTCTCTCAGTCTCTCCCCCCTGGATGCCCCCCATAAATAACATTCATGAAAGGCGCCCCCTCCCCCCCCCCATCCAAGCACTGATCTAATCAAGGTAAAGTTTACCTGTATCTATCTAAACACACTTTATTTAATCTATG
>JAQIXG010006113.1:0-10656 GCA_034700105.1 Oconnorella tubifera
CATTATCATAACCACAACCATTTTTATAGCGACTATATTAATCATAACCTTTTTAAAGTAACTTTGCTTTAAAAAGGTTATGATTAATATAGTCGCTATAAAAATGGTTGTGGTTATGATAATGGTTAAAAGGTTATTGTAAGTCTAGTGAAATATGATGCATCTAATGTGGTGGTTATAGAATGGTTGATAGTTACGTTAGTAAAATAAAATTGTTTATGGTTAGGATTGCGGTTAAGCAAAAAAGTTATCATTGATGTAATAATCATAAAATAGATAACGATTAATGCAGTTGTTATTAAATAGGTCATGGGTAGTGCAGTCAAGTATAAACGGTTAGTTTATGATTATTTATTTTATAATAATAAACTAATAATGTTACGCTTATTTAGTTACTGATTAAGATTACAATCCTAACACTAATCCTAAAAGATTTAACCAATCGCATAACCTAAATATTGTTACACTAATGTGTGCCTAGTTTAACTGAAGTGCTCACATTATTATATGACTCTAGTCACTCTAGTGGCTATATAATTTTATTGTCTGTCTATACTTTTTGAAATCACTAATAAAAGTCCAAAACAATCAGTTATAACTTCTAACTACATTGCAATAATGAAGACTTAATAAACGTTTAGTGGCTCAGTTTTAATGCATAGAATTAGTCAAATTTAATGCAACATTTAAAATTTCAAAAATGCAAAATGTAAACATTTAATACAGAATATAAACTAGGTCAAGCATAAATAAATAATTTTCTCAAAGATGTAAAAAAGTATAAAAAGTTACCCGATGAACCAAATAAGAATTTAACGGTAAAGAAATTAAAATGTGTCAATTGTTTATTAATGCGATAGAATTAAAAATAAGGGTGCAGCAACTAGTCTACAGACTTTGGTCTACGACGCTACATCTACCAACATTAGATCTACTGACATTTGCTTTACCCTAACCCTAATCCTAACCCTAATCCTAGTCCTAACCGTAATGTGGTAGTTGACCAAATATCAGTAGACCAAATATCAGTAGACCAAATGTCTTTAGACCAAATGTCAACAGTATTATTATAATACTTAAAATAATGACCAATCAGTGACCATCATATTATGAGTGCTGACTAATCAGAAATAAGATGACAATGATTAGAATGCTTATACTAGTATTAGGGTTAGAACTAAGTATATTTATGCCAAAAACATATAAAAAAATCAAAATCCCTTGTAACAAGCTAAACAAATGTATTTACAATTTATTATAAAGTAACAATACCAGTCTAAAAAAAGGTGTTCGAAATTGAATATAAAGTAGAAATAGCAATATAATAAAAGGTGTTCAAAATTGATTACAAAGTAGCAATAGCAGTCTAAAAAAAGGTGTTTAAACTTACATCTTCGATGTACTGCCTTGAAGCGTCGATACTACGCTGCTGCTGTAAACCATCAGATAATAACTCTCTGAAATATAAATAACAGCATTAAAATATTAATCCAAATAATCAATACTTTATTCATCTAATAATCATTTCTTTTATTTCAAATAACATATAATAAGAAAAACAAATAAAATTTTATATGTTAAAATCATGTTTGTTGGTTCAATTCTTTGAATTTATGAAAAGTTGTACTATGATACATCATCAAGTAATATGAACATAAAAATATAGAAAAAAATTATATAGCTGGGAAATATCCTGGATATTGAATGCCACCGTATCTAACAAAATGTATAATAATATTATAAAAATATAATATTAAATTAAGTAAATATAATATAATATTAAGCAAAAACATTGTATAACTTCTGAAATAAAATATAAAAGTATTAATCACCTGTTTAATTCCAGTTTCATTCTGTGTTTCTTCCCAGCAAAAGTCAACTCAAAGTTTGTGTGATGATAATGTGCCATCTGCATTAAACATAACTTTTCATTTATAACTCAAGTATATAATTATCTCTAAAATTCAATATTATAAAAAATGTTCACAAAAAGGCAACAGGAATTTATATATGTGTGGATTAATGTCACATCAGCACAAAGATAAAGTGATACTATTGAAATGGATTGACATATTCAAACTGAAATTTTTACTTTCTTTGAATAATTTTTGGTATTGATTGGCCAAGGAAATTTTTGCTCTCAAAACCAAAAATAGAAGTTTAAATATCAAGGGAATGTTCAGTTAGCAACAATAATAACGCTGCAGTATTTGAGTCTACCATTGTGAAACATCGATACAAAAATCATCATCGCAAAAACAAAAAGCTTCTCAAATTAAAACAATGAAAATTATAACGATTAAATTTTACACCAAATGTAAATTTTCTAAAACAATATATGCAGAATAAATAAATCAATACACCAACAAATTTAAGCAATAAGTATAAAGCTTACATAACATACATTAACAACTGTATATTAAGCCGAATGACTGCAATTAAAACATTAAATTAAAGCAATAGATTACATTACATTATTATACAATAAGAGTATATTAAGATAAATTAAAACACTACCTTAGTTTTAGCCTTGCTATCTCTAGTATCTAGATTAGGCAGATAATCATTGTATCTAACTTGTACAGGATAAACTATCTCATAAGGCGTCGATATCTCATCTAAAATATCTTTATTATTCTCGTACTCATCTGCAATTGACTCTCCATCTAAAATATTCAATTAAATTAATAAGTACATTATAAATTTATAATGTAAAATATCTTGTGACCCACCAAAACGGCCCCGACAAAACGGCCCAACTTCTAAATCATAGGTTAGGGATTAGGATTATGGTTAGCGGTAGCATTGAAGCTAGGGTTAGTGCTAGTATTAAGGTTGAGATTTGGGATAGTTAAGCTTGTGGTTTGGGATAGTTAAGCTTGTGGTTATTAAATGAATTGACTCAAAGTGGCCATTTTGTCGGGTTAATGTATTCGGGGCCATTTTGTCGAGGTACCAAATTAACTATTATAAATTTATAATAATATTCATTATTATCAATGTAATAATCATGCCTTCTACTAACAAAGACCACAATAGCATTAAACTAAACCCCCCCTCCCCCCCACACAACTTATTCAAAACCTGTCCAAATTCACCCACATTTCCTACAAATTAACAACACACTTCTAACACACCAATCAATCTCTATACAAATATCTTATGGCTACACTTTAGTTTATGCTGAAAATACAACCAACTGAAATACATCCCAAGTTATCCAGATGCGCTCCGCTGTGCATAACACATGTGTATCTAGCAGAAGATAAATAATGACAGTATATGTCATGTACTCTAAGTCTACTATAATTAACTGGACAGCTGATGCTGATCAGAAGCCAAACTGACCAAAAGATATGGATGAAGATCAAGAAGATAGATTTAGCTAAATTACACACCTTTTTATTACAACTCTGGACTTCTTTATAAGAAATTTTTAATCTCAATAGTTACATGGAGTTAAGAAATCTGTATTAAAATAATCATTTAATTCATAATTAAATTTATATATCTAAGTTATCTAACTTAATTCTTAGATTTGTTTCTTTATTTCTTGCTTTTATTCAGTAAAAGATATTTTCAGATGTTTTATAATTAATGGATAATTTAAACTGTGAGCACATTTAAAAATAACATATGTCTATAATTACTGTATATTTAAGAAATACATTTAATAGATAGTCATATACAAAACAGGCACACATAGGCATACACATGTTTTATAATACAGCTTTTATCTATATATTATAACATTATATTATGATCATATAATCAATAGGTTTACATTTTTAAAAACAGCTTGCATTCTATGAAATTAGATAAAGAGCTTTTAATAAATAAACTTAGATAATCAGTTAATAAGATTAAATTAGAAATTTCGCCCATAACAATA
Source organism: Oconnorella tubifera (assembly GCA_034700105.1). Lineage (NCBI taxonomy): Eukaryota > Metazoa > Annelida > Clitellata > Enchytraeida > Enchytraeidae > Oconnorella > Oconnorella tubifera. The sequence goes on from JAQIXG010006113.1 coordinate 3,893, forward strand.
ACTAAGATAACATGCCTATAAGTTATAACAATAAATTATGTAATCAGTCTATAACCCAAAATTAATATAATATAATTAAAGATAATGTTCAAAAAAATAAGAAAAAAAACTGTATAATCAGTAAAAAAGCAAAGCCTATTTTCTCAGTAGTAATTATAGCAAACATTATTAACTCGACTGCTGCGCAACTTCCCATCAATCTACAGCACACTACATCATCAGAGAAGCGGCAATAGCAAAGGCTACAATCAAAGCAACCTTTCCTTGCCTTTAATTTGCAACAGACTTTTACTACATAGCAAGAAAACAGAAAGCAAAGAAGATGTATACAGGTTCAAATCATCACTTGAATGAAATGAGAAAAAGAAAATTAATTTCAATATAAAATAACTTCACTCAAAAATCACTTTACAATCTAAAATTCATTACAAAATTGGTTATTGTCAATAAACGGTATGTTTACATGAATGTATATCTACAAATGTACAAACTATAAATATACCAATAGATACGGGAAGATATATTACTCAATAGAAAACAAAGAAAAAAACTATATATGAAACATTAAACTAATAATTGTAAAATATTTAATATGGCAGGCGAACTGGCATATTATTCATAAACATGATAAATATGGCAGGCAAATTGTACAATAATAATAGAAGCCCTATTATAAAAGCCACTAATATTGGCTTAATTTATAAAAGCCTAAATTAGGCTTCACAACATTGTTGAATTAATTGCGCAGAGTTTATCAGCTTTTAATTAATACAGACACAAAGTTCAAGCGCGTTAAGCGAACAATCTAAATGAAGAAAATAAATGTCACAGTTATTGGATATTGTGAATATGAATCCAGGCATTAAATATGTGATTTATTAAATAATAGCAATCGACAGACTAGATCAATATTTTCACTATAATCAGATAATCTTTCTGGGAATTAACTAAACATATAAATTATACACATTATTGTACTTGTTAATGACAATATAATATTTTTTTTAATGTTAATTTCAGTCTTAGTCCTATTTGTAAAGATATAAAAGCCGACATATTACTTAGAACTTTATTATGTAATAAAATGATCATAAAACAATTCTACTTTAATAAAAACGATTTTAAATAAATTATAAGTCGCAAGTTGTCAATAAATATAACGTTTTTCATCAAAAAAAAACCATTTTAAATCGCATTCATTTGATTATTATTTTGTTATATATCATAATTTAACGGTTTGAACTGGCACCATTTTAAAGATATATTTTCGCAATAGAGTCAAAAACTAATAGCTAAAAGTGACCATTAAGAAATACTGGTTTTATTTAATAGCGTTAAATTTTACTTTTAGATTTATTTTAACAGCGTTAAATTTACAATATTTATATCTCAATTCATCGTTGAGTTTCCATCGTTTATAAAACAAAATCTTCCCAAAAACTTTCACTCTCACATTCTGCAAGTTTAACTAAGTGAGAAAAAAAACTACACAAAGATAAAAAATTTAAGCGTAGAACCTAATGGCAAATATAATTACAATACTTTATAAATAAGTAACAAGAGAATTTGACTCAATGAAGACTATATATTCGCGTGATTATTATATACGGATAACATCCATATATAAGTAACTTTTAATAATTTAATATCTATCTGCACAGTTTTAAAATTCTATTATACTTCTATCTTGTTCAATTTTAATAATGGACAATATTTATTAATATGACATCATATAAATCATATCGTATTCTGTCATAGTACTATTCGATTTTTTTATTCGCTTATTTGTATATATTTAACAATTAACGTTATTTAATTTAGAACTGCCATTTGTTAGATAAATTAGCTATCATATTACACTAAATAACACTGGTTAAATAAAATGTCTGCAGTAACAAGACTTTAATTGAACTCATTACTTTTAAATACTAACTCTACTTTTAAATACTCAACTCTTTACTTTTAAATACTTAAATAACCAAGTAAATAAAAACAAAACCATAGATTTCAATTAAAATTATTAAATTGATTAAAATTATTTATTTAAAATTATTAAAATATATTTAATCAATTTTATTTTCAAATCATCGATTAAATCCGATATTTTACCTAATTTCTGAGTCGTCACCGATAATGCAAGGCATAAGAAGAAGACAATGAATTGAACGAGGAAGAGAAATATTCCCCCGCGATGTACTTCACTGAGTCTATCCATCGTACATTCCCTCGCATTTCCTAACTTTTCCTAAAATTCATTTTTATATTTTATTTATTAAAAAATTAATTAAATAAAATGATTTTTAATCCACTTGATCCACAGCTTGTGTTTCTAATTTGCATCATCGAGTTTACCCGATATTTTACTTGATAAATACTTTACTTGATCAATAGCAGCAATATTGCATTAAAGTTATCAATTTGTATCAGCTTAAACTTAAAAGAATCTGAGCATTTTTTTCCAATGATATAATATTATTTATATGTAGCATTTTTGTATTTGTTCATATCGTAGTCAATAACAATACTTATTGTACTTGCCCAATAGCGTTCACAGTACAATACGTATCTACTCTCCCAATAAGAAATTATTTTCTCAATGATATATCAAAAATATGGATTTGGTTTCTCTTAGAAAAAGTTTCAGTAGAGCCTTTCCAATTTAAAATCTATACAATTATTGCATTTTCAAAGGAATCTACTTTGCTTCAAATTATGAACAGTGGCATCAGATTTTGAAAAGCCCGACAATTACCCTCAGAAATAGTAATTAAAATTGAATACTCTCCGTCAAGCCTCCCCCCATCCCCCTCCCACCGGCAACTGTCAAATATTTATAACATTTATCATTGTGCATTGCACAGTCCAGACATTCGTCACTGAGTATTTGCTTTCATAAAGTTTGATAATTATTTAATAATTGAATAAATTCTAAGATTAAATCTAATTTCTATCAAAAAAATTAAGAATAATTGCGATATTATAACTTAGAAAGATTCTTCAAAACCCCTAAGTCATCCTCATAAAAAGATATACATATATTATACATTTCAAATCATATCATATGCTACAGCATAGACATTTTAAAACCAAAAAAGGAATAAAAATAATACCAAGGGGTATCGTGCCCCTATGCACTGAAAAATTTGTCATTTATTGGAAACTTTTCCTGTTTTCTGATTGGATGGCGATTACATCAGTGCTATTTTTAGATTAACTCGGCAATAATTATGTTTATATTAGAAATTATTTAATAATTAATTTTCGTAATTAATTCGTAATTAATTCGTGATTAAGAGTAATATAATTCTGCGTAATTAAATCTATTTATAGAAATTCAATTCATTTACAAATGAATTGATTTATTAAACCCTGCATTTATACATAAGTGCATGTAAATATATTTGTAAGTAATTATGATTAGGCTATTTATTCGTTTAATTGTTATAATATTTAATTAATTTAATTTAATTAATTAATTTTTATTAGATTAATATTTATCATATTTCTGCGTTTATTGTATAAAATTATGAATTTATTATTTTATACGAGGTTCGATGGTTGAAAATAATGTATTCATTTTCAAGGTTAGGATGTTAATTAGGGTTAGGGTTAGATTTTGTATCAAAAGAGAGATTAATATTTATAGTTAAGAGTTATGTTTTGTCGATTAATTCCAGTCCTAGACCTTGGCCTAGGACTGAAATTAAGAATAGAAAACTGAGGCCCGTGGCTTTATGATATAGGCCTTATTAACACTATTTGAACACAATTAGTTAGTTTCAAACTTTCAATTTTTAATATCTCCACAATTTTTGATTACCTAATACATGGATAACTAATTTGCAGAAATATTAACTCTTCCCTAAGCCTAATCCTAATCGTAATCTAACTAATTCTAGTTTCTAACCCTAACTTAGCCTAATTTTAACCATCTTAACCCTAGTTTGAATGTGTTTAGCATTATGGCAGAGGATGTTTGTTGGAATCTGATCACAGTCAATCAGTTGGCTGATGAACTGAGACGAGGTCTCGGCAAAGTATGACATCACTTCTTTATATCAAATAGTCCTGAAAGATTATAATATCATTAAAACTTCATTTTTAGTTGATTTATAACTAATATTTTATAACTAATATAATATTTTTTTAATTGTTTTAAAATATTTCTTATATTATTTCACTATTAACATTATAACTATTTAATTATTTTAGTTATAATATTTTAGTTATTTTAATTATTATAACATTATACTATACTATAATATTAGTTAAATATTTACTTAATATCTGTTATGCTTGACTTATGACTTAGTATGACTTTTTATGCATGACTTATGACTTAGATGACTGTACATCTAACTTACCGGTATAATATATGACATATTCCATATAAGATATAACATATGACATAGCATGACTAGTTATGCATCAGTTATGACTTAGTCGACTGTTTAACACTCCTTATAACTCTTTTCAGCGTCTATTGATAGACAGTCGTTCATTTCTTGAATTCAACACGAGTCACATCGTTGAGTCGGTCAATGTATCGTCATCTAAACTCATCAAAAGAAGATTACAGCAAGATAAGGTCTATCAACATTAGTATTATTATCTCTTTCATAATCCGTTAGGATAATTCTTATTATCACCCAGGGATGCCATTGGGGGGAAGGAGAGACATTCTTCTATTACAAAAATTTAAAGGTAAAAACTAAAGTTTTATAATTAAAATTTAAACTTTTAAAATTTTTAAATTTTCAGTTGTCCGTGAGAGAATTGCTATCATCTAGTTGTCAGGTTGATACAGATGTTGACTACGAGATCATTGCGTACGATCAATGTACGGTCAATCCATCAATGCTCTCCGTTGACTGCTTTCTAGTGACTCTTGTCACTAAGCTGCTTAAAGTCTTTAAAAACGTCTATCTGTTAAAAGGTTGGCAGAATTCTGTAAATTTAGATTTAATAATTGTTTTTTTTTGAACAGAAACAGATTAAGTTTAATATTTATATCTTAAAATAAAAATCATTAAAATTATACTTGATAAACATTATTTAAAAAAATAATGTTAACATAAACATAAATTAAGTGAATTGATCATAACCCTAATTAAATGATAATCCTAACCCTATTAAAAGGGATGAAATTGTAAGCATAATCCTAACCTTAATACAGTTAACTATATTGTAACTCTAACCCGAATTTACGAATTTAGATAACTGAAACTAAAATGTAAATTGTAACTCTAATTACGATACTCTAACAAATCGACCCTGAATACTCTAACCAGACAAATCCACCTCGTCAAGTCATTTAACAACCATATCTTAAACCAATCCTAAACTTAACCCGAAATTTAATCCTAACCCTAACTTCAATCCTAAATCTAACCCTAATGTAAGAGCTAACCGTTGGTGCTAATTTGTTGATCCCGAATTTCGTATTTACATTCCGTACTTATAACGCACCGTGCGTTGTCAGATAACTGACAATTCCGAGGTGCGAATTTAACTTATCATGCTAATTATTATAAATGAAACATTCTACGTTTTACTAGACTGTATTGTATTTCGCAGCGTTTATTTTAACACATTCTTATTACTTCTTGTTTACATTTTCTCAATTTGTTTTTGGTAATCCCTTTCTCTCTTTCTACCAGGTGGGTTCCTAGAGTTTCACGCGACGCACCCAGCGCTGTGTGAGAGCCAGACTTGCAGCACTTCAAGTGGTAACTATAAGTGCCCCCCCCTCACTTCTATGTCACAACCCTGCATGCCAGTCAGTAACGGGGGGGGGCCAACGAAGATTTTATCCTTTCTCTTTCTAGGGTCACAACAGGACGCGTTGTGTGAAGAGACTATGAAGGTTTGGGCTAATGAATGAATGAATTACTGACTTAATTAATTAATTAATTAAGTTATTAATTAGTCAATTAGTTATAGAATTATGTAATCAATTAATATATTAGTCAATTCATTAAGTAGTTGATCAATTATATAATCAATTAATAAATAAATTATTAATCAGTTGATTAATTATTTAATCAGTCTGTTAATCATTTAATCTATTAATGAATCAATTAGTCAATAAAATGCTTCTTTGCTGCACCCTTTAGTGTGTCTCTCAAGTTATCTAAAGCGTCTTTGTTAAACGTAAATTCAGATATTAAACTAGTTTTTCAAATATGAAATGAATAGTGTGGATGATTTTTTGCAGCATATAGGTATTACTTACATATTAAACGTAAGTACCTCTAGTCCAAAACCTTCGTTTGTTTCTGACGGACATTTTCTGAGAATTCCAGTTAACGATAGTTACTGCGATAAACTGCTTCCTTACTTCAATCAGGCGTTTCTTTATATTGGTAATCAATCCGTTTGTTTAATTGAGTAAATTGATTTATCTGTATTAAAACTGTTTTTTAATATTCTGCTTTCTCTATTTAGTTCTCTAATTATTGTGTACTTTTATATAGTAGTACTCTAATGTTTGTATACTTATATTTATGTATTAGATTAAATGCTCTAATAGTTAGGCAGCTATATTAATATACTTGAAACAGTACTGTAATGATCAAGTACTTATATTTGATGTACTTTTATGATTTTGTACTTGTATTGATATACTAGTTATTATACTTACAGGGTGGCGCAAAAAAAGTGGGACCCTCTTGTGTAATTTAAAATAATAATTTTTTTTAAACTTTTTATTCTGAAAAAACTTGTAAATTGTTGCCAAATGTTAATTTATATAAAATCATAAA
>JAQIXG010006114.1:0-10655 GCA_034700105.1 Oconnorella tubifera
TAACATTAATCCAATAATTATTATACAATAAAAAATATATTAATATAAAATTATTATTATATAAGTGCTCATTTAAGACTTCATATACGGGCGGGGGGGGAAATGTCCGGGGGGGGGATATGTCCGTTCCCCGATTATTTTTATTCCAGAACGACATACAAGCTAATTTTTATTAAGTTATGATTTTTTATATAATTAAAAGTATTATTGTTAAATTCAGCTAGTTCAATTTGCGCAGTTTTTTTTCCAATCTAGACACAAAAATTTCAACTGAATTTAAAAAAATTAAAAACGGAAATACAATCAACAATTTATTTTACACATAAAATATTAACAATAATGTTGCAAGGCCAGATAATTCAAATGAAGACTTATTTACATTTATTTCAAAATGCATTATTTATACTACATTAAAATTGCTACTATTAAAAATAACATTTTTGCCCCTCTAATGTATGGAAATTTTAATTTCAATCCCCTTGGGGTCGATGAATGGGGTGCAGCAGCAGCACGGGAGCGGGCGTCAGGTTGGGGGCCCTGGGGCGCAGATAGTAAAGACTTTCCCCATCTCGCGATTGACTCATCGCGCTTTCAATAAAATCAATTATAGTGGCGGCCTCGTGCGAATTCTGTTGAGAGTAAAAACTGAATTTTCCTGAGAAATACAAGATAAATAAATATATTAAGCTAATAATAAAATTAAATAATCAATAATTAAATAATTGTTATCAATTTGAGTGGCTGTTAAAGAGCTCTAGAATATTTGCTAAATGGTGCAGCAAATATGTTTAGAAATAACAAGAATCCATTGTATAAAGATTCATAATGGTAAAAAATCTGGCTTTAAATTATTAATAACTTGATATTATTCACAAGCCAGAGCTTTGCGGATAGTGAAATTAATAATGAAATCAATAAGCAATAGCTTAATAATTAACGATATATAGAATTAATTAAGTACAATTCAAATGAAGGTAATATTCAATGACTATCAAAACTGCATTAATAAATAATATGGCATGAAAATATATCAATGCTCTTATTTTCAAGAGAATTTACTTTTATGAAATAACTGTCATTGTCAATGCATCTTGCATGACTTAATACTATAAAATAACTCTCTTTACAATAAGTATATGACTTTTAAAAGTCATTAAACAACATTGTTTCACTATATTTAAAATAAATTAACCAATCTCAAATTTAATATAAATTTAAATTAAGTTTAATGTCTACATTTCCGTATTATATATGAACGATGTTTCATTCATAACTCAATTTATGCACCTTACTAAAGAGTGCAATAAGTCAAACACAGACTTACATCGTGTTACTTATTTCATACCGCTGTAAAATTATTTCACTATTGTAAAAAATATAACTTGAATCAAATAAAAACTAGCCTGTAAATAATGATCATGAAAACATCTCTACAAAAAACATTATTTTATTATCATAAACAAATAAATAAAAGCAATAAATAAAATAAATAAATCATATACAACATCTGACCTTTGTAATGTTCAATGCGCGTATGATGAGTGAAACCCTGCGAGCGAAAACTGAGACTAAGAATGTAGCGGGGGTCGGAGCTGTCCCTCACTATGAACGACCCCTCTGCCTGACCGTCGAGGGCCGCCTCGGCTTCTTCAAACCCTACTGCGCCCCAGTACCATGAACACTATACATATAAATAAATTGACTTGCATTATTACACGACTGGCATTATATTTTGTAATATGGTAGATTGTAATAAATATTAACCAGATATTTTTAAACGTAATTGAAAAATAGAGAGAGATTAATAGCTAAATTTATTTTTATTTTTTTTGAATTAAGTTTTAGAAGATTAAAGCACAAAAAAACCAGAAATTGTTAAGTTTAACATTAGAAATAAAATACTAGAAGTGTACACGCTAGAAATAAATATTCAGTAGGCCCCCTATGCAGTATATGTATAAAAGTCTTTTAATAAAAAAACTCTCATAAAAGCACTTGTATAAATTATATAATTTTTGCATGTTTCGTATCTTATGACAGTTTTATGATATATTCTATTCAAATTTGTATACAGTTAATTAAGAAGTACTCCTTCTTGTTAATTTAAGAAAAACAATTAAAGTTACTTACACTTTGCAGTTGTTCGAGACTTTTCTGAAAATGTTTCCTCGTTTCAGTGTTACACTATATAAGGCTTCTATCACTACACAATGTATGATCATCTACAGTGTGAAATAAACTTTAGATACAAACAGACAGTTAAACAGACAAACAGATAAACAGAGACAGATAGACGAACTGTAGCACGGACAAATAGACAGACAAACAGGGCAATAATTGAAGAAAATAATTGCACTACTGAGTTGGCTTAATGCTCCACTTCAGCAGTCATGCATGATAAAACCAAAATTGCTAAACACTAAAACAACAATAAAATTTACTGTTCCTGGATTCTGTATGACAATTCATTTTATGTTTTTCTATCTATCTTGTGGCTGCTCATTACTTTGTATTTCAGAAATTTCATTAGACTTTCTAATCAACCTTAATAACTATCTGTCTATTCAACGAGCTTTAAAGAAGTTGGGTTATATAATTTAGAGAATGAGATTGTTGACAATTCTGTTTTACGATTCTATCTTTTGCGACAATTCTAAAACACTGAAATTATCCACAATAGAGATGATAATTATTTGAACAGATTGTAAAGTGCTGAGTCACTGGATTCAGTTGATTATAATGTAGACTACAGTGGTTGCGTTAGGCTTTGTAAAGTCTAATAAGCAGATGTAATGCAGCTAAAACACGCATTCAATGAATGACTAGTGGGAAAAGACATTTTCAACTGGGGATTAATTTACTGGACGAAATAAGCTTTATACGATTCTCTTGAAATTTATTTTTATTCTCTCAAAACTTGCGTATGTTGCTCTAATGTTAAGAAGCAACGCTATTATAATATATTAATCATCTTTTGATTTATTTCTAATCATGGACTATAATTGATAATGACTTATTAATGAAAATATCCATAATATTTATAATTGCAATTGTTTTCCACTTTTAATGCATTCTAAATATTTTATTGAAATAAAGATTCCGAACGTTTTTAAGCAAAATTCGAAAAGCTCTGAAGAGCTAACCAGTAGATAATTTCAGTTATCTAAATTATAAATAAACGCTCATTTTATATGCCACTTTCTGCGTGTGCTCGTTTATTTTCTTGCATACTATATAGAAATTGTTACAGTTACTGACTCTTCTTGATTAGCATTCATAAATGAAAGACATATGAGAATTACTGAATGATAATCATTAATCAGAAATGTTGCATGCAAGTCTATCAGCTCTAGAGATGCATTAAATTGATGGATAGATGGATGTAGGTTAACTAGTCTCGGAACCTGGATATCTATTTTTATCTGCAGCGTATGAAATACAATTGCGCTGCAAATGACAGATGATATCAAATTTTGCTCGGATATACAAATTTGAGATGTACATTCTTAAAGTTCTGTTTAATGTCATTTATATTTGAATGCGAATAAGAACTAGCAGATCGAATTTTAAAGATTCTATTTAGCATTGTATTTTTTATTTTTGTATCGGCTATCGGTTTTTTTTGACCAAATTAAAATGAATATATTCTATTATTGGAACATCCATTGTTTGTCTCCATCTTTTAAAAGCTAAATCAAGTAAATGAAATAAATTAACGCGATTAAATAAACTAAACATTTAAAATAAAGAGGCAAATGTAAAAATGTTATTTGTAGGCCTACTATACCTAGATGTGATTCACGAATGCTCCTTTCATCTCTCAAATCCAAATCAGGAGTATGACAGCGAATCTTTCTGCAACACCCCCTCTCGTGATTTGGACTCGTCCGACCCGTTCCATATTTTGCAAATCCCCTGTGACATTCACCGATAACTTTTCCATCAAAATTGTTAACGTCATATTTTGGCAAACTTCTACAGCATCTTTTGGGATTTTTTAAACTTTCCATCATAACCAAACACCCCTTACAAGCTCTACATGGACTCACCTCAACTTTATGCAGGCACGTATTGCGTTCAGTTTGATCTGACGTCATTATTTTATTTCGAGACGTCATAAAGCAACGCTGTGATGTCACGATCGATTTATTACATTTAATGCAGTATTTATTGTCCGAATGACAATGAATTGATGAAAATAATGTCCCGCATCTATTCTTTTGATTATTTTCTAATTTACTTAAACTCATTTGCTGCATTAATGTTTCCGATTCCGTTTTATCGAAAACGTCCGCTGCACGAAATTTTCGACAAAAGAATTTTTGCAGGCGTTCCTTCAACGGGCTTTCCCGTTTTCCGCCGGTTTTTCCCATTTCCGGAAATTCTAACGTCGAGCTATTATTAGATAAATAACTTAATGATGACGTCGAATTACTAAGGCAGCTGGGACAAGCCCAGGAGTTGATCAGTTTTGTGTCTGGTTTGAGAGAAACTTGTTCTATAACTGATGATGTGGATGATCTACGAGGTTTGTAGTCCGGGCTGTTTCCATGCGGAATCTGTTCCATTCCAGAACCGTGAATACTTAGTGGAATTCCATGCGAACGTGCTTCACTCATCACTTCGTCCCAGCTCATATGCGTCAATTCATTCTCTTCATCCATCAAATCATTACGATCATTCGCAATATCGGAATTTTCGTATTTATCGCTGTCGCCAAAAAAATTAACATTTGATTCAGATTCTGTCGTATTTAAATTAGTTTGTTTGTGTTTTAATTTGTTACGATTAGCGAAACTGTATTTGACGCAAGTAGAAACTTGTTGTGTTTGTAATTCAATCGCATTTGATGGTTCTTTTCTTTCAGCATTGTTACAAGCAGATCTATTTGTATCAAGTTTATTCTCACATAAAATACTGTCATCAACTTTTGATTTATTCAATGAAGCATAGAAATTAATGTTTTCATCTCTCTGCTTTTCAATAAATTTCACTTGAGTGAAATTAAGTTGTTCAGTATTTTTCTTATCACTCTCCTTTTGGAAAATATCAAGGGCAATATTAGCCTTCATCGAGTTAAATCTATCAATATTTATTATCGGCTGAATTGTGGTGATTTTTCTCGCTGGACTTTTATCCTGAAGTTGATTTCTATGAGTCGTTTCATATTTATTATCATCTGTATTGTGTACATTATTGACAGCATCGTTTTGAAGACGAACTGTGAACACAAACTGTAATACAGAGCTGTCTGCGTTTTTGTTCCAGTAATTTTGTTCATCATTTATCTGATGATTGCGATCGATCAGTGCGATTATATTATTTCCAACATCATCTAACTTTCTATTATTATCATTTTGCTTCGCGCCAAGTTGAATAGAAGCTTCATCCAAGGACACATAATCAGTGCATTTTGTGTCAATTTTAGTGTAAAGTACATCAGATTTCAACAAAATCTCATCCGGTTTTATATTTTTATCTATTTGATCAAAATCTTCCTTTATCAGATTATTTTCGTTGACGAATTGCACATCCGAATTACTGTCAAGTTCAACTTCAGGTGGTTCGATAACCTTTCTCGCGGCAGCCACTTGGAACCCACTGTTCTGCAGCCGCGTTTCACGGCTCGGTTTTTTTTCACGTTCCGACGAACCGTCACTTTTTAAACGTCGCGTTAACTTAGGCGGTGAAACTCTGACGTAATTCACGTCGTAAGTTAGAGGGGTATAATCTGCACAACTTTTTTCTTTCATTTTACTGTTGAATTTTTTCACGTTGCTACTTTTCTCATTCAAATTTTCATCGTTTGTTAAACCACTGGCGTTTAAGTTTTGAGCAACATTACCTTCTCCAGCGCTTGTTGTCTTTTTGGATTCAGTTATTTTCGTGTAGTCGTTTTTGACGCATGTACCTCGTCGGTCGAGCTCGTCGATCAGGCGCAGGGGGTCAGAGCTCTTCCGCCGAGGGGAGTCCGATCGCCTTGCTGACGTTCTAGCGTCGAGACGCGGTGAACCGCTCGGACATTTGTCCTGGACTTTGCTGGAGATTGAATCGATCCTGTTTCCATTCATCGTGGATTCTAAAATTGTAAATTATTATTACGAATCTTTATATATATGCTATTAAAAAGTTCAACGTTTGAATTAATTTTTTTCTGATTAATGATTAGATGCATACTTAAGCGTCCAGTTGTGTTGATTCTATGATGCAAAATACGGTGCTAATGAAATATAAAATATAATATTAAGCAAAGACAATTTAACAAATAACTTGGCTTAATTTACATATATTTTAGTAGATATGTGTATGTATATTTCACAACAGTGAATATAATTTTATTCACTGTGGCGAAGACCATGCATGACAATTACGCACATTTTAAAAATTAATAAAGTTATAGTTTATTTTAAAAATTAAGTTTAAAAATACTAAATATCAATTATCTATCTCGTTGATGAATTTGAAAATATTCTTGTGCGAAACTTTTACAAATATATAATGTGCTAGGCGCTTAATCAAAAAAAATAGATATCATTGAAAATTAATTGCAATCCCTTTTGAATTCTATATGAATTAAATATAATTTAAAATATAACAACTTTTCTCGTTGTTTCTTTTTGGTTTTTATTATTAATAATGCATGCTGCACACTGTTCAATTACCGTAACAACACGATCTAGGCTTATTATAGATAAGGGAGGCCTGGATGAATGACATTTAACAGCTGTGCTTGCAACTGATATTTTTGGCTCTTCAAGATTATATCTTGCAAGTTGGTATTTGATGAAATTAAGTTATATAGTCTCCGTTTGTAGTAACTTACACTGGTGTCTGGAATGCTTCAAGATTGTATAAAGTAGTAAGCTATATTTATATAGTCATTTATTTTATTGCAATCTCTTTTTGCCTACTAGAACATTTACCAAAAAGTCATTAATAATCATTATATAACTAAATTTATGAATGCGTCGATAACTTATACATTAGTTGCATATAGACCTATAAATACAGCAATGATACAGGCATTTAAAATATAACTTGATTACCTTTATTAATTTTGTTTAATTTAGATAATTAGTAATAATTAAAATTGAAAATCATATGCAATAAAAACATTTAAGATTTATTATGAATCAGAAATTTTAGGCCTACCTTCAACTGTATTAACAATGCTCAAGTAATCATGAATTAAGAATCTAAATTGTAATTTCAGTTTACTTTTCTAATTTTGGAATTAATAACTAAACCTTTTACTAAGCTTACTTTAAAAAAGCTGCAATATTGTTTCCACTAATCGTCGACTGTATAACTCAGATGCTATTTTTGTTGCTGTTTTGCTGAAATCTTGCTTTAGTTTATTGAAGTCCCTCAAGCTGCTTGCTTCAGAATCAGCTACTTGCTGTATACTTTGATAACCAGCCGTAGATCTAAGCGGACAGCAGCAGTAGCAGCAGTTGAGACTGCCAATGTTTGCACTGTTCGCAGCTACTTCGATTAATAACAATAATTTTTTGTTTATTCAACAAATGCTTGGTGTTCACGAACACGGCTTATATTTTTAGATAGGCTTAATATCTAGATAAACCATCAGAGTAATGTAGACAATACTAGACATAGATCTTTTCGCCTTGAACCATAATATAATAATAAATAATATTATTATTTTTTAATATTACATCCAACAATGAATAAATCTTGCAATGTTTATCTTTATGTATTATAATAACGAATGTATAATTACAATCAATGCATGTTTTTTCATTCTAAATTACAAAAATGATAATTGCAGTATTTCTTCAATTGAAACCAAAAGAAGGAACGACTCGAACAGTCTTATCGATTCGTGTAATCCGCGAGAGAAATCAACCATTATTAATCGATATTATGATAGTAGACGTTTAGGTCAATTGATCCCAGTGGAATCTATGAACAAGCGCGTCGAACCCTGGATATGATGTTCGTGAGTATGTAGGTCTATATTTTGTGCCTGCGCATTGGCTTGCGTGCATGTGCGCGAGGGAGTCAATAAGTGCAGTAATTATTAATTGAGCATGTAGTTAACTATTAAAAGTAAAAATATATTAAAGTTGTTATTTAGAAGTTACTGTGTGTCTATATGCTGTATTATGTCCCAGCTGTAAGCTTTAACTGTTAGCTTCAAAACTATAGAATATAGAATGAAAATATATTGAAACTATAGACTGTAGAACAGTGCGCATTGTAAGTTTTAAGCATGAATTTAAATTAAATTAATATTTAGGAGTTGATTGATTATTTAAAAGAAATATGATTTATTAACTATTGAAATAGTTAAGATAGGCGTGTACAGAAATGGTTTAATTCGTGTTAAATGTTTAATTTTTGATAATTAGGATAGAATAAATTACGATGCTAAAATTTAAGTCAGTGACATTGGGACATAAAAAAAGTCTATTATATATAGTTTCTATAAATCGCATAAACAAGGTAGCATTTATTAATATTACAGAATGAATAAAGTTTCTCATTTTCACACCACAGTAAATAATGCGAACAGACTCTGTGGCAGCATTAAAGCAGTAATAATATGCAAAAAGATTATAATTTGCTAAATTAATCCAATGTAATGAGACTTTCCGTATAGCTTGCGACTCGTTTGAGTAATTCGCAATCAAATTACCTAATGTCGACATCTCTGTCATGTAGATATATTAAGTGTTAATTAATGTAATATCCGTTTAAAATTTTCAAAAACAACTGCATTATAATTTAATATAGGCTAATTTTAGTCAAATTAACTTTGTCAGTTTTTCTAACTAGCTTTTTATCCTACTACTATAAATAAGATAATATAATAATAAGATAATAAGATAATAATGATGTTTTTACATGCTCCGTGGGATAGTCAAAAATAAGAAGATCTAGTGTATGAATTAACACATCAAAGGAAAGCGACAGTCAAATTAATATTGATTCGTGTCAAAGTATAATTATAATAGTTTAAATGGTTAGAATTAGTTAAATGATATCCGCTCGTTATTGTTCTGTAATTAATTTAACGCTAAGTGTTATTAGCCGAATGACATCCGTCTGTGATTGTAATAAAAGTGAAGAGAAAAAGTTTTGACGTGTAGTACGATTGTATACCTTGATTCGCAAACATGCGTCTAGTTATATTGCTAACGATATTTTTATTCACTGGTTTGTTATCTAGACCATGCTTTGTTAATAATGATACAGATTATGCCTTTTGCTAAATATTTCTTTAACAAAATAAGTTTATGTTAAGTTGTGCGTACTGCGCTATGCTTTATAATATACTTACTATACTTACATTCAATGTATAGAATGTAACTTTTTATTCAAGTGGTTAGATCTCTGTACTAATAGATCTTTAGATAATAAATTTTCTTTGATTTCAGTTATAGGAATTACAACAGCGAGAAAATTGTATAGAATTGACCGTGGAAATGATGATTGCGCATGCACGCACGAAGAAGTACCCGTTTGTGCTCAAAAAGGTGGCAGATGGTTAACTTATAACAATGAGTGCTACGCTAAATGCGAGTATGGAATCACGTTGACTTATTTATTTTAACTAAAATACTAATATATTTAACTATAGCCCAGTGGCGTAGCCAGGATTTCACTAAAGGGACGTTTTTTTTCCCAAAAATAAGTGATGATCTTTTTTAAGTTATCAGTGACTTATCCCTGAGTTTTTGATCTCTACATGCACGCATTCAACGCAAAAAGATTGTACAACAACCGAAAAATCGGAAAATTGCTGAACTATCATAATAATAACTGTAACTGTATATTACAGTGTATACAGTGCATACTTGTATAGGCCTAGGCTTGCAAAAGTACTCGAGTTAATTAACTTGCAGCTGCTATTTAATCTAACTCAATTTAAGTTGCAACCTTTAATATTTTTCATCCTGGCTGCAATTAAACTTTACAATTTTCAAATTAATTACTGTAACTTGATTTTTTTGTTTTGTGTTAACAAGTAAAGCTAAATCAATCAAAGACGGCGAATGCCTGAGTAGCTCTATGTTTTTAAAGCAAAGAATTAAGAAAATGTCACCCCCTTGTCCTTGTCCTAGTACCTATACGCCTGTTTGTGGAAGCAATGGACAAACCTATTCAAACTATGAATGCGCTAAATGCAGGTATAATATGTGTTTTAATCTCTTCTAAAATCTCTGCTATAATCTGTTATATTCTGATTAAACTTTTAGTATATATATTATAAGATAATGCTAGACTAAACGACGCTCTAGGACAAGATCGAATTATTAAAAAGAGGAGTTTTAATTAAAAATGCAGACTTTTCAAGTTTATAGCTGTCAGTGGCGGATCCAGGCTATCTAGTAGGAGGGGGGGGTGGGGGGCGATTCAATTTTATTTTCAGAGCTGACGACCTTTTTTTTCTTTTTTTTTGGTTGTACGTTTTTGAGCAAGAGTTTATAACATTACATGATTTTTTTATAAGCAGTCAAAATATATCTGTATCTTATTGCAAACGAGTATGTTAACTTTGTAGGGGTGGGGGCGATCGCTCCATCAAGATTTTAATTTACATGTAACAAAAATATATATTGACTATGTATGGAGGGGCGATTCCTCCTTTCAGCTTTAAATTAACATGTCAAAAAAATGAAGTGACTACG
>JAQIXG010006115.1:0-10650 GCA_034700105.1 Oconnorella tubifera
GATGGATGGATCGATGGATGGATAGATGGATGGATGGATGGATGGATGGATCGATGGATGGATCGATGGATGGATGGATAAAAAGATAAAGGCATAAAAATTCTTATTTTTTATATTTTTCAAATTAAAAATCTTTAATTTCAGTTTTTTTTTGCAGACAAAACTGCGGGGGGCGCCTTAAGCGTTATACGAAACGAAAAGAAGCGCCTCCCCTCTGCTTCAACTATAGAGGGAAATGTAGACGAAACGGACGGTAAGGCGATGACGTCATCTGGGGAGGGATTAGAGAAGAAGAATAAGAAGAAAAGATGGAGAAATAAGTGGAAGAAATCAAAGAGTAAAAATAAGACTGATTAAATAGTTTTTTATTGATTGACATATTGTGAAGTTGATAAAAAAATAAGTCACGCCCCTTTAGTCCATTAACCTGTCAATCATGATCATAGAATAATAAGCCCCGCCCCCTTAGCCCAGAGTAGCCTGTCAATCATTATTACATTCTTATATTCTTATATAATATGTCAATGTTATTTGATAGGTGTATGTTAATTAGAAGTTTTGATCACTGTTTAATAGTTATAATTAGGGTTAGAAATATGGTTAAAGTTAAAAATGGGGTTAGAGTTAGGGTTCGTGTGTAAATTGATGAATGAAATAAATTGATTTCTATTAAGGGCGGGGCTTGTTAAATCATATTCCTCGCTGAAGAGCTTTATTATAGATGAAATTTTTAACTTGAATTTAAAGTATTTTATCGTTGTGTTTGTCTTAAAATTTAATCAAAGTTGATGTTTTGTCAAAAATCAATTGAAAACACATTAGATATATTAAATTTATTAAATGCGCTGATTAATATATATATAAACAGATTTAATATACAGCATTAATAAATAAAGTGTAATATAATACAAATTTAATAATAAAATTGCATTTAGCAATTATATTATTGCATTTATCAATTATCATTACATAATTGCAATTTACGTAATTGCATGTATTGCTCATGCAATTACACTTGTGCAATGTAATTGCATTTAGAGCTTATATGATTATTTTTCAGCAATATCTATGTACACAAATGAAAACAGATCAAATCTATAATCTATCACAAAAATTATCAGTACAACAAATACAACAAAATAATAACAGGTAATCATTTTAGGCATAATTTTTTTCTAAGATTCAAATTAGTAGAGGGGGGGCGGGGGTGGGGTGTGCCTAGGGCGGATAGATTCGGGGGGGGGTGTAGTGTTATGATTTTATGGATTTTTTAGAAAATAAAATAAAATTGTGGACTATTTAAAACGCATTGGCAGTGTTCAATATTGTAGCATAAAAAGTAACGAACAGTTTATTTTACAAATATGCAGACGGGTCGTCTTTTCTGACCCGTCTCTTCCGTGAGGAAGAGGTTTTACTTTATAAATTAAGATGATGACCGTTTTTGAATATAATATAACGAAGCAGTGTTGATACAAAACTGTTAATTATCACATATAATATAATACTCAGTGAAATGCAAAAAAATCATGTTTTGTTTTGGGGGGGGGGGGGTAAAAATCAGTGTAGGGAGGGGAAAATTGCGCCCCTGCCCCCCTAATAGACGCCCTGATTTTAATAATAATAATAAATTAATAAATTAATTATTAAATTAAAAGGAGACTACACTCATAAGTGTGGTATAACTAGGAATTAGTCCTAGAATGAATTTTATAAGATCAGCCATAGGACTTGAATCAGTTGCATCCAAGCCTTCTATCAATTCATTCGAATAAAAGACACCTAAAACATGACAAACAATACTTAAATTCATCGATTTCATTTATGTCAAGGCTCGTTAGAGAAGTGGTTAGAGCGCTGGACTCGGAGGCGACAGGTCCAGGTTGGTATCCAGGATAGATTAATATTGAGCTAACTGGTTGGACCCTTTAGTAAGACGCTTAAATTGACAGCTACGTCTGAGAATTTGTTATTATAATATAATTTTAAACACTAAACTTTCTGAAAAGAAAAACTTAAATTTACAGCCAAGTTATTGGTCGTATAAATACTATAATCCATGCGTTAAATTAAACTTATTTTTGGCCCTTTAGTAAGAGTCAAAATTAAATAGCTACGCCACATCTAAGATATTGTTAGTATGATATAGTAATCTAGATATAATACTTGCTGCACCCTTTCGTAAAACGCTTAAATTGACACCTGCATCTACATCATCATGAATAAAACACTTTAATCCAGGCGTTAAACTTAACTCGCTGCACCCTTTAGTAAAGCCCTAATAACTTGTGTTCTAATAAATACAGACATTAAACTAATTTTTTAAAAAGATACTTTAATTAACCCTAAATAACCCACCAGCTACACAAGCCGTCATGAAACAAGAAATATTGGCCTGGACTAAAACCCTGAACATATTTGACGCCATAAGTTTAACCCTCTGGGGACAGACGGCATTCCATACCCCCACTGCAATAGCCAGGGTCGAAATACTGGAGAAACCGCACATAGCGTAAGTCGTAATAGCTTGATCCCTCGGCTAAATAAAAATATTTCTATTCAGCAATGTTCTAACATATTCGAAATTTATAGTAAAATATTAGTTTACTATAAATTCTAAGTTTAACTAAGATATTACCACTTATCTGATGTAAGTAATAACAGCTTGGTACCTCGGCTAAATCAAATGTTTTTCCGTTTAAAAAAATACTTTAAAATAAAAAATAGGCCTATTGCTATACTTTTTAAAAACAAATCCAGTGGTTTCATTTATAGATGTATTTCGTATTACGAAAAAATCGTATTTTAAAATACGATTTTTTGTATTTAAATAGAAAAAAGCACAAATAACACAAAAAGGTCTCTCACGTTCAGCCTGCCAGCGTCCACGGATCTTCCCAGTTCTTGGTAGGCGAGCAGTTCGGTGGCAAACAGTTTCATGCCAATCAGTTTGGCAGCCTCTTGGCATTCGCTGTAGTCTATTCCTACCAGGAATGCTATAGGCCACATTAGGTAGGAACAGATTAGCTGAAAATAAACAAAAGTAAATAAAAAGTAAATGTACATCTGTAAGAATAAGGGTCAGACAAATCGGCCACGACAAATCAGCCACGACAAATCGACCTCGAGTAGGTGATTATTATTATTAATTTTTAGGGTTAGGGTTAGGCCGACAAATCAACCCCGACTACTATTTCTTATGGTTATTATTGTGGTTATTATACGGGTTAGGGTTAATGCTTGAATTTATATGTACCTACTTAATTACTTAATTATATAATTATAATTAATTACATAATTACATAATGAATAAAGGTTAAACAACCTCAAAGGACAATTGATCGTAGCCCACTCTGCCACCTAGCCAAGATAGCGTAGCATTGATGAAAGCTAGCATAGACATGAAGGCAATGTAGCAGGCTACCACAGAGCCGACAGTCTTAGCCGCTACCGCAGCCCCATTGGCTGCAGCCTCAAATACATTGATATCATCCCTAGCCAATCAGAATCAAGATAAAGTTTATCACTATAATTTAGCTTTTTTACAGTTTTTTAGTCTGTTTTTAGATTAAAAAAAGACGCTTAAATTGAAGCTAAGTCTGAGATGTCGTTTATATAATACGGTAATCAGACGTTAAACTTGCTGCACCCTTCAGTAAGACGCTTATATTGTCTGAGACATATTTCATAGACTATTTATTTAATACTGTATTCCATGAATTAACTAGTAATTTTACTTCATATATCAAACAGATGTAAGTCAGTGTTATAATAATTTTTCATACAAATTTAAACTGAAAATTTATAAATATATATAACAGAAGCTTAAATTAGATTTAATTTAAAATTATATTTCTCTCTCTAATAATATGTGATTCTGAAACTGTACAATATGTGTTTTCTAACGATTCAATGCCTGATCTACTATATAATTAGATTATAAATACAACACGCGTACCCTCTACTTAGCCGAACGTCTTTTAAGTCTTTTGTGATAGATACTTCCGTTTCCGGTACGTTCAGTTTGCAAATGGCGATGGTTGCCGGGGCGGACATGACCGCGGCTGATAGCAAATGTTGAGGGGGGGCCTACAAATAACAAATAAAAAAATTATTCAACTTTTTTTTAACAGTTTTTGTACTGTTACTAAAAGTATGAACTTTGATATGCTAGATAATACTAGCATTTATTAATTGTTATTAAAATAATTTTATTCATTATTATTGATATTGGTATCATATGTATCAAAATCTAATTTTCATTATAAATCAACACAGATTCTAACCCCAAATAGGACGAAAAGTGCGAAGACAAAGCCGGCAACTGTCGCGTGATTGCCAACAAGAAAACAATTGAACTCAGATGTCGTCAGTTTATCCAAATAGTATCTCAACATCAACATAGTGTCCATCTGAAATATAAGAAACCAGACTTATATTTAGTAATTTACACGAAATTAGATTCATTTTATGAAAACAATTTCACATAAAAGCGATTTTTTTTGACGTATAAACACATTTTTCAAATTTAAGCACTTAACTTTTTCAGTTATGAATATAGGCTATTTTTTTATTAATATAAACATATTTTTCTCATTTATACACATTATTTCACATATAAACACATTTCTTCGCATGTATACACATTTTCTCATATATATAACATATTTTTTTTACATATAAACACATTATTTCTCATATATATAAACATATTTTTCACGTGCAGACACACATGTTTAAACAGGCCTAAAAAATCACATTTATTCACTTATAAACATGTTTTGCAAAATAATATAAAATGATAAGTAGACGATTTATCGAAATTAAATATGTTTTTCATCCACTTTTGTCGCAATAAACATCTAATTAATCTTTAAATAAGTAGATAATTATCATAAAAACACTAGATTTTCGTAAATAAACCAATTAAGTTTCTTATAATTTATAACTACGCTATAAATTTTATTATAAATTATCAAAGAAAATATTATTGGAAACAGCGCGAAAGGTGATTGATACTAATAAAAAATATCTCGATTTAGAAATAAAACTAAGCTAAAAATAGATATTTAAATTATAATTAGACAAAATATAAAATATTTAAAGTCGCTGATCGTTAAAAACAACGGATATTTCCGTGCCAGATAAACACTAGTAAAATCCTGACTTTGATTGTCAAATTTTTATCAATTGTAAAGTTGTAAACGCTTAAAAACACTTTACAAAGAGTGCATATATTTGATTCTTTTTTTACAATTATATTTAAAAACAAGTTTAACGTCTGGATTATTGCATGATATAAGTAATATATATATATCTGCAGTGTATAGTAATATATAATATATATCTCAGACGTAGCTGTCAATTTAAGCGTCTTACTAAAGGGTGCAGCAAAATAGCAAACATTCGAGTGAATCGAATCTGTCGCGTCTGAGTCCCCCAAAATTAAAATAAATAAATCAACTTTTAGCAATATATAGAAATCTAAAACCTAAATCTAAATCTAGTATTTTTAAACTCTAAACAATTTGTAAGCGAGCACACTGAACAATATTTTTTTGTTTTAAGTAATTTTAAAGTTTTAAGTAATTTACCCCGTTTAGAAATATATTAGCAGTTGTGTTTAGACTTTCAATGGCAGTGGTGCCCATAGTGACTTGCATTAACCAACCTAGCTTAACCACTATAACCTGGGTTATGCCCAGGTAGTAGAGAATTGCCATAACCGCACCGATGTAAATCAACAGAGGCATGCCCTGAAAAAAACAACCAGTTTTATTAACTAACTTAGTTAATTTAACCATAGTTTAAATGAAAAGAAATAGTTAATATAAAACTATATAAAAATATATATAAAACTATATAAAACTAAGTTAGTAGTTAAATAAAAGAAGTAACAAACTGCAAATTAATTTATATATAACTATATTATTAAGTTATACGTTAATAACCAAGTTAATAACTGTAGGCTAATGACTAAGTTAATAATTAAGGTAATAACTAAGTTAATAATTAAGTTAATAACTCAGTTAGTTATAAGTTAAGAAATATAGATTAATTATGAATTAATTGCTAAATTAAAAACTTAATAACCACCATAACAATAAAGTTAGTAACATCATTAAGAAACCTAAGTGAACGTAGGCCTATTCGCTTCATGATTTAACACACAGAAGCTACATGAACAAATTAACCGAATCCACTCAATTAACATAAATACATATATTATGTTAATTAAAGTCAAATTACCATAAAAGCGAACGGATGTAGAATTAAAAAAGGATCGCCAAAGACTACCGCGGCCCCCGCGTAGCCGAATTCGATAAATTTTGTGATTTCGTCTGCTAAAAATTTAACTGCAATATATCCGTACTCCCAGCGCAACACCACGATTGCCAGGATAAACTGTAGGGTAAAACCCCACACCACAGGGCGCCACTGAATCTGTACAGTAAAGTACAAAATTGAAATATTTATCTTTTCGATCTTTTATTTATTTATATATTTATATGGAAAATAGTAATTTCATGTCATTCATGGATATGATGTATAATTTCAATAATATCATATAGTATGCTAAACATATTGTATGAATAACTATATATCATAGAGTATATTTTATGATTTAACTATATGACAGTTATACAATATGCATGTCAACTGATGAAATTGTGTGTATGGACTACTAATAATAATTGCAATAGTAATAAATAAGTAAAAAAGTACTCAATCTGTGTAAGATTTAAATAGAAACAAGTACAAAAGTACACTTACTCTGTCCGGAAACTTAGACGTCAAGTACATAATGAGTATAAAGAATACTATGCCAGTGAGAGACTGCAATTGTCTCACTTCTTTAACGACATCCAAACCCAAATACAGGATACAAACGATGATTAAACCAGGATAGACAAACCTACAGAGAGTAGCATTATAAGTTTTAAATATAAAATCAAACAATTAATCTTTATTATTTTTTAATAGTGAAGGTATTTTATAGATATTATTTTATAGGTATTATAATAAAGGTATTTTGACAAGAAAATTTAGTGATGTCGTAATATAAGGGACAAAAAGTGCTTCACTCTAAATTTTAAAGACCCCTCCCCCTTAGTCCTCTTCCCCACTGTTAGTATATATAGATGATACGTTTAAATTTGCAACAATTTCTATATAACTGCTTACAGTAGTTTACTAAAGGTGTAGCAAGTCGGCGAAATTTCTCGCGACCCCATTAATAATTCAGCTATCATTTTAAAATGTTCACAAAAAAACTTCAAAAATTAACCAGAAAACAAAATCTCAAACAAAACTATCTAAAATCGAACGAAATTTTAAAAAAAATATGTAAAAACACACACCATTTTAAAACGGGCCAAATCCTGGATAAAAACTTCCCGATGGGTTCCAGTAACTTTTGGTAGATTTTCTCCCCGTAGTTATCCCTTATAAAGTTATAGACGACAAAAAACACAACCAGGCCGGTTATGACTATAAGCGCTATGGCCCACTCCAGGTTATAGTCTATAGCGAAAGCGAAGTATACAGTGTAGCCAATCAGAACAGCGAATAGAATTAGGCGGGAAATTAGAACGCTACGATTGGTTAGAAAAGACGTGACGAACTAAATCGAGAATAAAAACAAAAAGAATTAAATTAAAATAAAAGACATTATACACTGTAGTATAAAAATCGTACAGTATTACTATATAATTATATGGAATTGAATAATATAGCAGTAGGCCTATGGATATAATATTATGGTAGAATAATATTTTTCTCTCAAAAGCTCATGATATTTTTAACCCCTTAAGATTTAAAATAATATAGTTGATTTTTTGGAAACAGTAATTATATATTTGGGGTCTATTTGTCATTAATAAACAGATTTTATTGTGGTCTATATAAAAATGCATTCGAATTAAATCTCGTAAGTATAATTAGTAATATAAATTATATAAGAAATATGTTAATTTAGCCTATAACATATCATCACTATTATCAGAAATGTCTAATCTACTTACATTTTGTATTCTATAAACGAAATTGTCGCTATTTTTATCGTACGTATCGTCGTCCACTATCACTTGACACGTATCGATCTGTGACGTCATCTGTGACGTCATCAGCTCGTCACGTTTGACTGGGGTCAGTTCGAAGTAGCCACCGGTGTCATCGGTGTAGATACCGGGGGAGGTGTTAGCGCTGACCAGGTGGATTTGGACCCTACCTACACCCCCCGCCTCGTCAATTTTAGAAGTCATTTATAGCACAACAAATCTGTAGGCAGTTTAGAAAATTGATAAAAATGGTAAAAAAATGAAGGTGTATTATAGAATTTTGGTTCATACTCGCTGCACCCTTTAGTAAGACGCTTAAATTTACAATTATAGTTTGTTTATGTAATATGGTAATTTATATACATGGACGTTTAACTTAACTTGTTGCCACCTTTAGTAAGACACTTATATTATCATCTACATTGTTAACGATATTAAATTTATATCAATTTTCAAAATACAATTTTTATGATTAACTTTTGTGATTTAATAATTTAATATTTTTCATATAATAGTTAAGATAGTTATTATTAAATATAGTTATTAACGTTTATAATTAAACAAATCGTGAATAAGTAGGCCTAAAAGATAAACTTTTAAAGCAAAATTTTATAATTACCTATAATTTATTCAGCCTATTATAAAACTATTATACAATTTAGATCTTTTTAATAAACGAAACTTTTAAGCTATATTATTTGAGGCAAAAAAGTCGAAAAATATAAAAATTTCCGAATAAAATGCCTCAAAACACTATCAATCGGTAGATAATAAGCAATGAATCGACAATTAAACTCGTCTTGGCCAAGTGTAGCTTGACTAAGCAGATCTAAGTAAGCCTTGGTCAAGTAGTCTGAAAGCAATTGTCATAATTAGTGATTTAATTAATTATATATCAATTATAATTTTCATTATTATTTAGATTGCAGTGAGATCTGAAAAATGCAACATTATTTCGAATAAATAATCGAATTGAAATATAATAGATGATATACTGTAAAATAATATGAAAATAATTACGTATAGACTGAAATAATATGTAAAATATAGGATTTATTGCGTTATTAAATTAATATTTATGATATTCTTATGTTGAATGTAACTTATATGTGCTTTTTTGCTAAAGTAACCATTTAATATATATTATCAACTCGAATTATTTGATAATTTTATGTGTATGTTTATAATTGACATAAAAATAACTGATTTAAAAAATTAATTAAATAATTTGATTGATTAGCAGCATGCATTAATTGCTATTATTGCAAGAAAATGATTAATGTTTTTAGTCAATTTGACTTAATTACGCATTAAATTAATACGCGATGTCTTTAATTATAGACTAAATAGCTTCTATATTTTATATTAAACTTATATTAAGTCTATATTGTTATTAACATTTCAGTAACATTTTTGATCTTTTACTAAATGAAATTATACTTTTCGAAGCCAACTTTGTGTTTTCTTATATTTTAAAGATTAAAGCCTATTAACTAAACGTTTAATCGCTATAAAAACGCATTAAACTGATTCAAAATTTTCGGGTCTCCTTGTTAATTAAATCCATTTTTTCTAATCTTTTACAAAATGGTCGAATTTTTCAAGGCCTCTCTCTCTCATTGACTGATTCAAATCATCAGGTTAATAATCATCGAATTTTGATTGGATAGAAAAAATCAGCAGAGATTCAACTAAAAGCATCTTATCTGACTTTTCTTTGGAGAGATTAGCAAATGGCTGGCAGTTAGATAAGATAGCATTTATTATAAAACTGACCTAAGGATTTATTCAGACATGCAGACCTCTAATTAATAGTTTATATTAAGTGGAGTTCAAGTAATAGTTACATTTAGTTCAGTTATAATTCAGTTCAAAAAAAAGATCTAGAAAACGAGAAAACAATTAAACGATTATTTTAGGAAATAAAATCATTTAGAAAATCTAAGATATTGGCATTTGTTAACTTTCAATAATATCTATACGGTATAATTTTTTATTGCAAATGCATTACAAAGTAATCATCAGGTCGGCAAAATTAAATATACTGTATATAAAAAACAAAGTATATAAACTATTTTATTTATAAACAGACCATTTAATACAATAATTATACAATTATTAATTATAAAAATAATTGAATATATAATTATATAATTATTGTCAGTTAAAACAATACAAAATTAACAATAAATACAACTACTGTATATTATTTGATTGCAATAGCATTTGAAAAGTTAAGTCTATCAATATAAACCTATAAAAAACTGCTATAATACTGAAAATAATAATTTAATATCAGTTAGAATTTAGGGGAGAGGGGAAAACTCTTGTTACGACTTCTTGACTAGATGAAGCGTAGCGTTTGGCGTTAGACCCGATTGTAGTAAGGTGGCGCTGTTGTCGTTATAAATCCGGGGGGGGAAAGTTGATTTTATTAAATAATTTTTACTTTTACCTGATATCCTGTTAATAAAACACAATAAATAAATAAATAAATAACTATTTAATTATTTAAAATAAAAGATGAGTTTATTAACAAAATATAGCAATGCAAATTGACATTACAAAATAAATATAGAATTTACAGTAT
>JAQIXG010006116.1:0-10647 GCA_034700105.1 Oconnorella tubifera
GAGAGAGAGAGAGAGAGAGAGAGAGAGAGAGAGAGAGAGAGAAGCTAAAAATACATGTATGTAACTAATGACTTTAATAATACATTGTAGGCTTAGCGTGCTGTGAGAAAATATTAGAAATATATGAATGTTAAATTGATAGATTATTTAACTTTGAAAATAATAAAATTATAAGCCCCTATGTATTGTTTTTTAATATTCTACCATGAAAGAAATAAAAATATATGACAGACAATTTAAGTTCTCGTTTTTATTGTTAATGAGTTACAATAATATGTAAGTACTTTTTGAATTTCTTATTTTGAATTTGATTGTATAATGTATAATGATCAAATGTAGTTTCTGTGTATCATTGCAAAAGCTACAGATTTTTTAAATATTGACTTTTTAAAATTCTCCATCCATAATTGAACTTTTACAATAATATACATTCACTATACTCAATACTGTGATTTGATATTAAGTTTTTCATAATTATTATTTTATAAATTTATAAAGTAGGCCTAATAATTACTCATCTGTACTGAGCGATTTATTTTTGATAATAATTGTATCTTTACAAGCTGTCTAGTTCAACGTTTAGGATATTTGTATTCGACTGAATTTGCTTTTATTTGATTAAGCGATGAAGTATAATACATGAATAACTTCTTGATGCTTATGTCTATGTTTTGAAGAGAGGTCGGTCAATGTGAAGCACTCCATCTTAGTCAACTTGTCTCCTTTCTTGATTCAGCCTCTGGTCAGGAATGATAAATTATCATTAAATGAAGCGCCATTGACAGGCGATAGGTTCATACAAGAAGTATCATTCATCAAAAATATCTGCTATATTCCTGCAATAATTTAACCTCGTGCGCCTGTATTTATTTGAGTGAGGGCTTAATTATGCGTGCAATTTTGTAATGCTAATTCATTTAGAATTCCTTATTTTTTCTTTTTAGTGATTTTTGTGAGACTGATGGAATTTCTGAATATTGATAGTGCAAAATATTAGAGTTTAATTTCTGGTATAATTTGAAGTCGACGGTAATATATTTTATTATTCTAATTGTTGTTCTAACTGCTGTCTTCGTTATTCTTTTGTCTTCCAGAGTTATGATAATATTTTCGCTGTTGAGTAATTTTGTTTATTTTTAGTGCTGTGTGCTCTTTTTTATAATTCTAATATATTTAATGATTCTGTAATCATAATTAATTGTTCATTTCTGGGTATATTTGCTATGAACTTCACTTAAAGGCTGCCAAGCTTCATTAAGGAATGCCTGCATGTATAATAGAATTGTAATAATGATGAATAATAGTCATAATTATACCTTCCATTATTAGATAATTGCAATGAAATCTTATCGAACCACAAAGGTAGATAGACAAAGGCGAAATAGAGCAATGTGTTTTCTGTTTGTTATTGTAGTTTGTAAATTCAAAATTGTTTTGTATTTATAAACATTACAGAAAAATTACAAATGTTAGCAGTAATTTCAATTTTTCAGTAAACTTTAAATTTAGGCAATTGAGAGTAATCGTGAAATGATTGCATGTAACTGTGTTATATGCTATCGGAATAAATTACATAGTATTAATGATTGAACATTGCCAATAGCATCATGATCGCTGCCTCAGGATATAGTGACCAAACGTGACAGCCTCGTGTAATTTTTAGTGAAACATTAATCCTACACTTAGGGTAAAGTACTTAAGTCAGATGTTCCAGGGTGCATATTGCCATTCTCTAATTAATTTTTGCTAGATTATCTAAATATAGCATATCTGGTCTCAAAGTTGTTTTTTAATGGTTTTAGTTTTTATGATGTAGTATTAAGGTTAGAGTTAGGTAAACGCTTAGGCTTAAATATAGCCCTAGCATAACCCTAACTTTAACCTATAAAATTTAAAGATCTATTTAAGATCTGCTAAATATAGCGTCGCTATTTTTAGATACTGCACAAATCAATTAGTTGATGGCGATATATGCTTTCGCTTGCTTCCAGATGGATCAAGCAGGCAGACGAGATCAGATTCATACGAAATATATTAAAACGGAATGACTCCAGATAGAGTAATCAAGCATTGCCTTATGATCATATTGTGACAAACTAATTTATCAGAAATTTTAGTGCATTTTTGGTTAGCTCAAATAATATATAAGCATTACTAATGCTTTACTAATGCCATTACTAATGACCAGTATTTACAACTTGCCTTATATAAGGGTGGTGGGAGGAGTAGCATTTGGCATAAAATTTACTAAGATATAGGTAAAAAAATTACTTTCAAAAAAGGGGGAAGGGGTTCTAAACCAGATTCCCCCCCATATACCCCCCCATATACCCCCCCATATACCCCCCCATATACCCCCCCATATACCCCCCCATATACCCCCCATATACCCCCTCGTGCGAGATATATAGTTACAGTTAGTAACTTCTTGAGATGTGATGATATAATAAACTTAGTAATTTCATAAATCTCCAAGTAATTAATGTTATTTTATTTGCCCATATATCATATATGCAGTAATGTAAGCGTGAGCTCCTCGAGACATAAATCCAAGACTATAGGACAATCTCTCAAGACACTCTCTCAAGACGAGATCATGTCTCGAAACTTTCCATTACTGCATACATGACGACGATTGCAGAATCCCTTATGAAACTTTAACCTATGTTTTGCTATTATCTGTTTTATCTAGTATTTACATAATTTATTTTTCTTTTGTAGTTGGATAACGCAGACGAACAAGCTGCTCAGGTTCGCAGAGAGTTAGACAGTCGACTACATGCTGCTGATGAAATGACTAAGGTTTCTTTTCATTTTTCAGTTTCTAGTTATTGTAAATTACCTTTGGTTTGCTACAAGCTAAAAGTAGAGAATTTTGAACCTAGACGTATATGACAGATAAAATAGGAAATGATATTTGACTACAATAAGGTTGTGGTAATTTTAGAAGACTACCACGCTGGGATCAAGATTTCAGAATCTGAACCTGATAAATGCTTGTAAACACAAAACATGTAGCATGCTTATGATATGTAAACTATTGTTATTGTTATCAATTTCAGAAGAAGCGCAACTATCCAAGGTTTGTAGTGAAAGAGATGGAGAGCATGTACATGGAAGAATTGAAAGCTTCTGTCAATCTACTTATGGCTAATCTTGAAAGCTTACCAGTCACCAAAGGCAGTGCTGAATCGAAATATTCTTTACAGAAATTCAAGCGCTACAACAAGTCAGTTACTAATTAAATTTAAATAATTTAATAGGGTGTCATTATTTATATACTTTTCTGTTATTCATTAAAGAAGCTCGTAAAAAAATTATAATGGACTTAAAAGAATGGTAAAAAAAATTAAATTGAATTATCTTCAAAATTGGCATTTTTCATGTTAAAGGAGATAATTAGATTGTGTAATGTTTATTTATAATATCTTAAATAAATACAAAACCTAAAAATTTGTCATATCAAGAAACATGAATTTATTCTAAGTATTGACAATTGTAGGTAATAGTCTACTAGCAAGGCTAATAGACTATTACTTCAATCTCATTTAAAGTATGAGATAGTATCACAATCTCATTTACAATATGAGATTTTATAAAGAGTTATTAAATAATTCTTTAATAATTTAATTTACTGCTGAATTTTATGCAAAACTGCAGCTGATAGTTTTACATTATAAAGAGCAGAGACCTTTGTCAACAAACTTGTTATGTTTGTGACAAGATATTGATGAAAATCCATATATTATTTTCTAACTGAGTGAATTTTTAGTGGGTTACCAGCAGTGTTTATATGCTTCATCAAATACCTGTCATTACATGTGCGACCTAAACATATTTTATTACTTTAATTTATATTCTGATTTATATTGTTATGATGATAACATGATCGAATGAGTCATCAATTTGAATTGCCTCCAGTAGTCAATTTGTTTATTATTATTTATTATTATATATCTTATTATTAAGTTCTTTCGTCAGTCCATCTAAATGTATATATTATTGGTTTATAAAAGATATTAATCGCACAAAACACTCTGTGATATGCCTAACAGTATAAATAATTCTTTATCTATCTTGGTATTTAATAATAATAAGATTTTAACAATACTCTCATCTCAGTATTGCACACCATCTAAGCAACCATAATGACTGACAAATGATTATATTTTGCTTTCTCAGTTTATAAGCAAAATACAGTATATTTTTGCATTGCCTTTGTCTTCTTATAAAGCTCTATCTTCATTCCTTGTGTTGTTTCCACTTTGTTATATTTCTGAGCTTGTATCAGTGCTTTCTTATCTGACTCTGTTTTCTTCGTTTTCTTTCTTTCTGTTCTTATTTCACGTTCTATTTTTCATAGTTGTCAATAACTCTCATTATTGTCAAGATATCTCTTCAATTATTCTCATTTTTGTTCTCTCTTTCTCTTTGTGTAAGTCTTTCTTTCACTCACACTAACTATTTACTTGCCTTTGAATACATTTTTAAAGATAATATATTTTTGAATTATGTATGTCTTTATTTTTTAATTATATTAATCCAACCAACACTGAAGTTATATTTTAATACTCTGTTAAAAAATTAAAATTGTCTTAGCCTTGATTTCACAACGGTTCTTTCTAAAAACTATGTGATGATCTTTTTTATAATTTTTTTCACACAATAACCACTGGAGGATTGCAATTGCCACTTGACAATACAATAAAATTACTTTCAATAGGGGGCGTATGACCGCCACAACCTCCCTTAGATATGCCACTGAAATTAATTAACTTGTGAATTATTAAGTTTCACTGTTTTATATTAAATAATGTTAACAGTTTTTTTCTATACATTTTCGTAATTGAATAATTCATGCTGTGTTGTATTTCCTATTATCCCACGCGTATCTAATATGCATGCAGTTTTTCCTTACACAGTTAATTTGCATATCGTTTTTGTTGATGCGATACAAAAATAATATCATTTTTATCAGTAATATTTGCAAACTTGAAAACCTCTGTGATTGCTTGCAAAGCGCTATTTTTGTAACATTTTACAGCACGATTTGAAAACAATAACAACTGTTTGATGCTTGATGCATTTCAAGCAGTTTAATTGATTTCTCCAGAAATTTCTTTGTAACCTGAAAGAATGACATATGACATAAATAGCATTTTTATCTGTTTACACTATAATTGATGAAATTGATTCAGTAATTAACTTTGACAAGTAATTGTTACTTATTTTCTAATATTTATTTTTATTTATTATCCCCCTATCCCACCCCCCCCCCTCCCACCTATCCCACCCCCCCCCCCCTCCCACCATTTATAAAAGTTAACCGTCAATTCGTAAAATGCCAGTAATTAGAAATATTGTAACATTTCCTTGTTTTTAAATTATATATGCTGATTTATCTTATTCTTATCAGTAAGAAAAATCTTTCTGTATTTAAGAATACTGGGTGTTGAGAACTAGTGTATAATTGGTTTGATATCCCCAATCCATTTCTTAGATAGTTCACTTATTTCCGAGGGACTATTATTGTTTGGTTTCCCCCCTCCCCTTGATTGACCAAATAATCTTTAAGACGATTGAAATGCTAAAATTATATTCTACATTAATCTTGCTTGGTTTCTCTGTCATACACATATTTGATAATATGGATAATATGTAAAAATTTTGGTTACAACTTTTATTATTATTCTGTAATTATTAATTTTTATGGCGAAGTCGATATGCTGGTGATAATAAAAAGTAATTGATATTTTATTTTGCAGACCTCACAGCACACATAATGTTTACTCCGGAGTAGCAAAGCTTGATGCTTTAGAAGATAATGAACCTGCTTTGTCAAAAATGGATGTCGTTCTTGTATTTTCTTTAGAGGTAATACAAACTATAGATTTAAGACAAAAATGCCTTAAATTTTGACCGTAATTTGACCAATATGTAATCATAATCTGAAACTACTCTATGAAATCATTTGTTAATTAGATTCTGTTGAATCAATTTTCTAAAATTATATATTTTAAAATTTTGAAATTTAATTTAAACTTCTTATCAAATAACAGACAAATAGTTCATTTTAAATATTGGATAAATATGAGATCGGTTTTGTAATTAATCAAGTAGTTTCAGATTATGATTAAATAGTGGTTAAATTACAGACTT
This sequence comes from Oconnorella tubifera, assembly GCA_034700105.1. Lineage (NCBI taxonomy): Eukaryota > Metazoa > Annelida > Clitellata > Enchytraeida > Enchytraeidae > Oconnorella > Oconnorella tubifera. The sequence continues at coordinate 6,160 of JAQIXG010006116.1, forward strand.
CATTATTTTGTATTCGAATTTACCCTGCCTGTTATATTATACATTTATATTCATCCATCCATATTTGAGTGTGAAATGAAATTTTACTCTAGAACATTCGTTCACAAATATGATTTTACAATAGATTAGCATCATTTGTGTTTGATGTCTGATGAAAGAATATGTCAACAGAAACATTGTTTTATAAATAATAGATATTTAATGGCAAATTTAGGTCAACAATAGATATTGTTTTAAGAACTCAGTCAATACTATGCCCTGGGTGTGTATTATGTTGTCATGTATACAGCTTTAATGAAACATGGATAGTCTTGACATAACAAGCAACGCTTTGTCTAAGGATGATTAATTTCACTAATTATGATTTAGCTTAAAATAACATAAAAAATGATACATTGTGAAGATCTTTTAAAACTTTATTTTCTGTCTCATATTTCATTCCTGCAATTCACTTATATGGATATTATTTAGTGTTTCTTAATTAGATTTTGTACGTTTTGTGCATAGGTTGTTGTAATGGAGGTTAAGGGTCTGAAATCTCTAGCTCCCAATAAAATAGTTTACTGTACAATGGAAGTGGACGGTGGTGAGAAACTGCAAACTGATCAAGCTGAAGCTTCAAAGCCTTGGTTTGTTCTTTTAGAAATCCCATCACTGTTTTATTTTAGGATTTTTATTGGGTTCACTTTTTGGCTGATAATTTAGTATATTTGAATATATTATATGAATATTTATACGCATTGTATTCAACAAGTGATCTACAATAAATTGAGAAAAACAAGTGAAAATTAAATCAGATAAAATAAAATTAAGATTTAATTTAATATCTAAAATGTTCAAGCAAGCTATTATAGAAATTGGACTACAGTAAAGACAATATACAAGAAAGTAAGCGTACTAACGATTAAACAAAAATTTGATTGATTGTAAACATTTAAAAACAATTATATATTGTTTATGCAAACAATACTTAAAACATTTTGTTTGTGGTTAAAAATATTTATGGTAATGGTGAAAAATTAATCATTTTCCTGAAAATATTTACGTAAAACAATAAATTAAAATCGGACTTTTATAAACAAGCAAATGATTGATTATATCAAGCACTAACTCGCTAGAATACTCGCTGTTAGTATAATTTAATTTTGAGTTGATAATAGCAATATTAGTAGAAGATGTCACAGTAAAATAAACCAATACATTTAGAACATTTATGGATAAAATATTCTATTGTTCAACAGAATATTGTAAAATATTCTGTAATTTAGTTGGGACACACAAGGAGACTTCACGACTAATCATCCACTGCCTTCAGTTAAAATAAAACTTTACACAGAGAGCTCTCGGTTACTTAGTTTAGAAGACAAGGAACTTGGCAGGGTAAGTATCGGTGGCATGGCTACTTACCCTCGGATATTCTCTATATGTGAAATAGAAAATAGAATCGAGAAAAAATCAAAATATGCTAATGTGCAAATAACAGTTGTTTAAAGAGGAAAATATCTATCTGATATTTTAAATGCCAGAAAGGTGTTTATTCTAAAATAGAGTAAAACACTTATATTAAAATGAATTAGGAATTTGTTAATTATAAATTGCTATATTCAGTATAATTTATTAAATAATAACTTTCAGATATTTGTATTTGGAGTCTTTATATGACCATTTATTATTTTTATACTTATTAAATTGCTGTGTATTTATGGACAGAGATTTTGTTTTTTATTAGGTGATACTTAAACCGACAGCCACAAGTCCAAAAGCACCAGAGTGGTATCAGCTGCAAATAACAAAGAATTGTGCTGACAAAAATCTGAAGATAAAAATAGCCTGTCGCGTTGACAAGCCTCAAAATATGAAACACTGTGGGTTAGTAGCTATCCTATCAGGATTACAACTCATCTTAATTGTATTACATTTTATAATATTTTAATAAGTGCTTGAAAGTATCTAGTTTGATATGTTATAACATTTAGTCATAAGTCATAACAAGATATGAATCAGTAATTAATTTTTGATGTTTTTTTTCAGAATGAAGAGTATTTATAAAGCTTATTTATACATATATTAAATATTGTTACATGATATTGCTGGTAGAAATTATATAAAAGTTAAATATGTAATGAAAATTGTTTTTGTTTCGGTATGTATTAGCAAACATGGTCAAAAATATTTAAAAGTATTTGATTTTTAAAATATTTCTAGATATTTATATGTAACGGGAAAGAATGTATGGAAGAAATGGAAGAAGAGATATATTGTTCTCGTTCAGGTGATTTGTTTATGAAAATAAATCTTTAGGATTTATTTTCAGGATTACTTACTTATACTAATGTATTTATCACAGTATGGAATTGCAAATTATTATTGTGTGGTAATAATACCAATTTTTAATGTTAAAAGTTTGACAAGTTACTAACTATAATTAGATATGACTGTTTTGTAAAAACTTCATTTATTTGTGGATTGACAGTGTACAGTAATAGTAGATATATAATATATGGAAACTGATTTCAGGTATCCCAGTACACATTTGCCATGTGCAGCTATCGAGAGAGAAAAGCTGATCCGATAGAAATGATGCAATTAGATGGATACACAGTAGACTTCTGTGAACCTTTAACTCTGGAAGGTATTTTATTAATGTAATTTTCTGCTGTGAAAGTTATCAAATAGCTGGGGAGGTGCTATAACAAGTAAAGTTAAATTTTGCAATATTATTTAAAATAAATCTTTATCAGTTTGGTTTTTATGAAATTTTACATTTTTAAATTGATGCAATATGCATTTACATTGTAAATTTATGCATTTTCAAAAATTGGTTAACTTTTTTATTGAAAATTTTATTTTTTAAATTGCTTGATGGTTTTAGATTTTAAAAATTTATATTAATCTACATGTGCTAGCCTAATTTATCTTTATCTGATTAAAGATCAATTGATTAAAGATTTTTGTCTTTATATGTATTTATTTATTATTTATCTGAATTTATCTTGCAGCCGGTCAGGAGGGAGGAAAATATTTCTTCAACACTGTTCGTGAAGGCGATGGTGTAACTTTTGCTACTGATGATGACGCTGAACGTTCACTTTGGGTTCAGGCCATTTATCGCGCTACTGGTCAGTCATACAAGCCAGAGCCTCCTGTACCTATCAGCCAATCAACAAAGACTAGCAATACAAATACTCAATTGTCTAAAGTACAGGGCGGTTAGTTTTGATTAAATTATATACTACTATGTAGTTTTATTTTGTATTTGTGCATGATTATGTTTGTATTGATTTTTAATTTTTATAGTTATTATGTTTGACAATTTGATATCTTTAATCGAATGATGCATCAAAAAGAAATAAATTTTACTGCTTTAAAATGATTACTTTGTTTTTAATGAGATTGTTTCAACAATTTATCACAAGCCAGTAAATTTGTTCTTTAGTTCTGTTATAGACTTATACCATGCCACTTTTATATGTTTGAATATGTACATCCAGTGACAATTGATTTAGCTAGAAAAAAATTTCGATAAGTTATTTTTAATACACTATGCAACGTTGCAAGTCTTTATTTATCAAAATTTAAAATCTGTTTACTACTATTAATTTTAGATGCTGACAAGGCAAGAAAACATGGATTAGATGAATTTGGAATGGCTAATCCAAGTAAATTTAATCACGCTGATCTTTTTAAATATCTGCAGAAGTTGACACTTGATTATCGTCTAAATGACATCTATACTTGCCTTGTAAGTAGTTTTTCTATGATATTTTTAGACACTCTAAATGTGAAATTATTCATGATATAAAGACTACGAATTCTTTTAGATTTGATTGCAGAAATATCTTTTTTGAAGAGCTTGTTTTGTGTCTTTTAGAGCACGCCTTTTACATTAGTTTAGAATTCTGGCTGTTAATTTTATTTATGAAGCACGTTTTATGTCAGAAAATTATTACAATATATTGTGATGGCAGAAAAAAATTAACATGGAGATCATAATTGGGTGTTTTAGTTTTTGAGGATTAATTGTATGTTTGTTCTATTATCGCATTGTATTCAATACATTACCAAAACTCTGGCTATTCCGAGGTGCTGAAATGTACTTTTATACAAATCAAATGACTACCGGTATTTCTGGAGGGCCAACAACAGTTCTCTACCAACAGACATTAACATTTGATATTTATTTGAGACACACTTGTCCTGTCACTGTTAGATTAAAATATAAGCTATGTCCTTAAAAGTGAAATGCTATCACTTTAATCTAACAAATATGGTCAGGGTTGGTTCAGTCCCGGTCAAGTATTTGTTTTGGATGAGTACTGTGCGAGGTACGGGGTCCGTGGATGTCATCGTCATCTGTCGTATCTTAATGATCTGCTCGAGTATGCTGAACAAGGCATCATGATTGATCCCACTCTCATTCATTACAGCTTCGCTTTCTGTGCTTCTCATACTCATGGAAACAGGCAAGTTTGATGATTTATCTGTAGA
>JAQIXG010006117.1:0-10646 GCA_034700105.1 Oconnorella tubifera
GGGGTTTAGTGGGGGGAGGGGGCGGGGTAGTGGGGGGACGTGTTGTGGGGTTATTTTACCCTAATGTAAGAGCTTAAAAAAATAAAGATGAATTTTTATGTAGATGAAATAGACTTTAATCTGTACTTAAATTAAAATTAAAGAGTGGCTCGGTTTTGAACTAATGATTAAGATAAATAATTGATTATTTTGTGTAATTTATTTTTTATGGTATACTTGTATTTATTTACTGAAGTTAGTGAAGTGGTAAGACTGTCGGGATAGCCATCAAAAGGTTTAGGATTCGAGTAAAAGTAGATCTATATACACTGTGGCGCAAAATATACGGCGTTTAGCACTGCGTTTAATTTGCTGGTTTATTATTATGCGTTTCAATTAAATAATTAATTAACTGATTAAATTAACTTTCTGTATTTATATCAACATTATAACAATTATTAACAAAATAATTAATAATATACATTATAAATGTATTTTTATTACATTCAACGAACGATATAATATCAAAAATATCAAAAATAATCACAAATAATAGCAATTTCATTAATAAAAACTATTATTTTGAGAATGACAATAAAAACTCAATAAATTACACGATAATTTTCTTATTATACGGCTAATCAGTAAGTTCTGTCATTTCGAATTTGTGAATAAATTTGTGAATTAATAAATTCACAAATTTATTAATTAAATACTTAAAAAAACACAAACTGATATTAAACCCAAACTTGAACCATATATAACTAAAAAACATTTTTATTAAAGACACTATGTCTACCTTTTCCCCCTCCCCATATTCTTAAATTCCACTACAATTAAACCGGGGGGGGGGGGGGTCATGCCTATGATAATATAGGGGGGGAGGTATGTAATCGATTAAACTGAGATGCTATGTTTAGTAACCAATCTAATTATAATCCTCGTCTTCTATCTATAGATCCATGAAATAGAAATCGATAAGAGAAGCAATCGGCTAAAACTGAATCTATGATTACATATAAAAATATTAACATGTAAAGGAAAGCGGTGTATGTGTATGATATATGTGTATGTATATAATATATGTGTATGTATATGATATATGTATATGATATGTATGTATATGATATTGAATATGATGTGTGTATATGATAGGTATGCACGTATACTATATGTGTATATGATATGCATTTCTGTATATATTATATGATATATGGTATATGTACTCGACTCGTATCGATAGTAAACTAATCGATTCTATTACTTTGAATATTATGTTATTATTCAATTTTAATAAAAAAATATATTATTTTAATAACAAGATATATTTATTTATTATTTATTTATTTCGTATGTTACTACTTGTTTTGAATAAGAAAGTTTTATATTCTTGTGAGATATCAGAGATATAGCGACTTATTTACGAATTCTTGATTGCAGTAATATACTGCAACAGCATGTCATGATAATGGTGTCTTATAATCAATCATCATTATACACTAGCTCTATCTTTTTTCTTTCTCTTTCTCTTTTATTCTTTTATCTCTTTCTTTCACTCTTTCTTTCACGCTTTCTTTCTTTCTCTTTTTTCTTTCTTTTATTCTTTTCTTTCTTTCTTTCATTCCATTTTCTTTCTTTTTTATTCTTTTGATTCTGTCTTTCATTTTTATTCGTTTTCGTTTTAATTTTCATTATCTTCACTTTTTAGCAATAGTTTCTACAGCTTTTCATTTTATTTTAATTCCTCTCAATCTCGTTTTTTACCTTAGTTTTTAAAACTTTTAAAACTTAGTTGTAGAATTTATTTTGATTTGTAAAATTATAGCATTTAGTTTATTGAAAAAGAATGATACATATTTTTAACAAGTTATGTTTCTTAAGTGATTCTATTTCTATAATGCAAGTTTTAAAATACAAGTGTTTTAATACACGAGTATGTTTAATGAGCGTAAATTTTCAAAAAAGTACGATTCGATGCAGTTAATAGGTGTATATTTTATATACAATGAAATAGCCGTAATAGCCTTGCGCACTTCATAACCTTGCGCATGTTAACTAAATCTAAACTAAAATACAATCAATAAATAACCTTGCATATAAAATTAATTTCTTACTTAAACAGGCTCCTCTTAATCCACCAATATAATAACACTACTTAAATAAAAACATCTGCTATTCTTAGATCTTCTCTATGCTAATCCCTAATAATAAACTATACTTTATACTTTATTTCAAAACAACTCGTTTTAAAACAACTCATTTTAACAATTAAACTAATTTTATTATAACAACACATATCAGTTAATTAATCATACATTTATATTATCTCTTTCAGCGTACCATACAATCCACTCATTCACCCCCGTCTTTATTCTACCATTCCGTACCATGGACGATTGCGTCCTATTTAACTTCGTCGTCTGGGGGGTAATCGGCAGCGCCCTCTGCGCCTTCGGCTACATCGGCAACCTCCTCAGCGTCTTCGCCCTGCAGCGAGACATCCGTACCCCCACCACGACCCTCCTTCAAAGCCTAGCCATCAGCGACCTCATCCTTCTACTCTCCGTCTGCATAACCGACGCGGTCCCCTACATCTGCTCCTACATGCAAACGTGCGGCGACCCCTGGAAAGTGTGGCCGGAGATCCGCTACATATGGATGCTAATCCCGGTCAGCCACATGTGCAGTATCTGGCTCGTTGTCCTAGTGTCCGGTAACCGTTATTGGGCCGTTTGTCGGCCGCACAGCACCGGGGTTGTTTGGACAAATCGTCGCACTTGGGTCTACGTCGCTTGCGTTGTTGTATTGGTCGTCGCGTTTAACATGCCGCGACTTTTCGAATACCAATTCGAGGAACAATGTATCGATGATAGTACCCCCGGTCAAATGCAAAACGAAAGCGCGCAAAGTACTACTAACGAAAACAAACACAGTTTGTATACGACTGAATACTCTACTCCAGATATGCTGATTAAAACTAACGCTACTTGTAAACTTATGGAAATTAAATCAGAATTCGGTAAGGAATATTCCTACAGAGTCGTTTATAAAGTAATCCTTGTCAACACTCTACTTGTACTGCTACCACTAGCCTTTCTGCTCGTCTCCAGTATCTGGATCGTACGAACTTTGCGGTTATCACATCGCATGAGTATGATGAAAAAAAGACCCACTATCTATACCCCCCACTCCACCCACACCACCACTATCAACGGCTGCAGCAGCGTCGGCGCGACGGAACCCCCGTCTAGCGGTCGCAGATCCCGGGTGGAGAGCCTCCGAGCGGGCCCAGGGACCGATCCACCCTCTCAGGTGTCGTTCAGCAAGCGCACGACTCCGTCGCGTGAAGTTACGTTCCTTTTAGTAACGGTTGTGCTAGTTGCGGTTTTTTGTCAAACTCCGCTTGCTGTTTTTCACTTCGTGCGTTACGCGCATATATACAGCTGCGGGGATACCGTTTATTATTTGGATACTTTTAGTAAGTTTTTAGTTAATCTTAATTCTTGCGTTAATTTCGTTATCTATTGTTTGTTGAGTCCGAAGTTTAGACGAATGTTGAAGGACGCGTTGACGTGCAGGGGAACGACGGCTAGGTCGAGGAGGGCGTCCGCGGCCCCTCAGGCGAGCAGGATACAATTTGAATTTTCAGTTAGAGAGTCGATTAAACGACGAGTAAATGAAAGATAGAATATATAAATCTATAGGCACCATATGTTGAATAATATATTTATTTTGGTTTTTTAATGAATTTTATGAGAATATTTTTGAAATGAAGCAACTCGATTATTTATAACTCGTTTAGTCGGAATCTCGTCTACTGGTCAATTTCGTTTACGGGAAACTCGCTTGAAATCTCAATTAATGTTGCCAATTAATTAAAAGATTTAAATTTAATATTTGTTTTTATGTTTTAAAGTATTTCATTAGATTATGAATCTTTTAATTTAATTCTGTACTTTTTTGTCATAAATTGGTGAAAATTTCTTGATAAAAAGCTGAACATGATAGAATCCACTATACCAAGGTCTCATAAAAATAACTGCTTAAAAATAGCCACTCTGTATTTCGCCGCATTTTAGTCAATCAGTAAAAGAAACAATTTATATCGATCCTTGTACAAGCTTCTAATGCGAGGTCTCGTTTTTAACAAGACACGCCTACTAACACGCCCATTTAAATGCTCTACCTTAACTCTAAATATTAATTTAATTTAATTTTATACCGTTTTATTCTATATTCGTTGCATTTACTTTCATATTTATTTCCTTATTAACATTTACCTATCTAAGGTCTATTTCATTCTATTATATGAGTATAATAGATTTTCTATTATATTATATGAGTATGATGAAATAAATGAAAAAAGAAAAAAAAATCTTTCACATAAAGTATATTATTTGAATCTGAAATGATACTGCTTTTTTAGTCAGATACATTTAATCTTATATAGAGAATGATCATGATCCTTAATTCTAACCCTAATCATAGTTTACTGACAGAAACTGATTACTTAATAATTACTTACGGTTGTATTTTACTATTATTTATTTAGTAATAAGAACTGAAATAATGAACTGATAATAATAAGGATGATAACAATAATAATGATAATAATAATAGTTAATGATGATAATAATTTAGTGATGAACTGATACAATTCAACTGATATAACTAGTTACTCTTGATAAAATGTTCGCTTTAGAAGCGACAACATTTTCCATATTCTAATTTTGATTTGGCTTTTCTTTGGTGACTAAAGGGGCGGTGCTTGTTAATAAACGAGGCCTCGCTACAGAAGCTTTTGATCGAATCAGAATCGCTGAGAACTTGACCTTCACCTCATAACTGACCTCGAACGAGTCTGGATTACATTACTCAATGGATGAGCATTTTATGGTTGAAGTAAAATAGTAAGATTTTTACACTTCCCGAGTTTTAGCACATGTAAAATGTAACAAAATTCGAGTTTTGAGAATAGTTCTAATGTTAATTCTAACAAAATTTGAGTTTTAGTAAATTATTCTAACGTATATTCTAACACAATTCGAGTTTTTGCACATAATTCTAATGTATATTCTAAAACAATTCGGGTTTTTGCACATAATTTGAATGTAAATTCTAAAACAGTTCGAGCTTTAGTCTATAATTCTAACGTAAATTCTAACAATTCTAACACAATTCTAGTTTGTTGTAGATAATTCTAATGTAAATGAATTTCATATAGAATTTCAATGTAATATTACCGGCTGGCACGGGTGTATTGTATTTATTGTAATGAGAAAAGTTGATTTTATTTATAAAATTAAAGAAATCGTTGTTTTATTTATAAATTGCTTAATTTTTATAATGTTATTGTTTTAATTTGTTAATAATCATATGCAAAACTGTTGCTAATAGTGTATTTGATCGTAGAAATTGATTGAACCGAAATGATTTGATTGATTGAGATAAAAATTACTGACTGTTTGAAATATTTTAGGATTTCATTTAGAGGGGTGTGGGGGGTCCTGGGGATTTTAACTCCCCCTCCATATTTTTATCCAAAAAATAGGTATTTAATTTATGAAAAATGTGAGTAAAGTTTAAAAGATTTATAACTATAAAATTAATCGTGAGTTACTGCTTCTATAAATGATAGATTAGTAAAAAAAACTGAAATTGTTGATTGATTGGTCATTTTTGAATAGCATTTCATTTATGATTGATACGATTTAATTCTTGAGAGAATGCGCAGATAAAATAGACATAACTCAAGGATATATTTCACATTTTACATGTTAGAAATTGTACAAAAATTTCAAAAGAATACATTAAAAAACTAATTGTCGTTACTGATAATATTAATAAAGTATTCTATGCAAGCTAATTTTAATTTTTTATTATTTAAGTTACTAGGTGTCGCAAAAATTAAAACCGTCTTTTTTTCTTAGTTGCATCAGGGATTACATTTCCTCATAATTTAGGAAATTAATCTTTCTACATTTATTCGAATGAATTTTATAAAAAGAGAACAGCAGTTTTTAATAAGTTGATCACGCATATCATTTGTAATGTTTATATATTTCAGCAATTCACGAAGATTATAATGAAATTTAATATAATAGAACTGTTGTAACAAAGTTACAATATACAATAAACTGATAATAATACAAACAATATTAAAGTTATAATAATTTTGAATGAAAAAGGCAGTATTAAAAAGGTTATAATATATTTTGGAAGAAAAATACCCCCCCCCCATGAAAAACGATGAAATTAGTGCCTAAGTAGCATATATGAAAACTATGCAAGATAACTTTTGTAAAAAATAAACTTCCCTGTTACGCTGTGTTAGAAATAAAAACGAATAAAAATGGTCAACATATATAATTATGGTGCTGATTTAAATTTAATTTAGTATAAATTCCGTGCCAAAATGATTTTTAATAATTTTTATTTTAAGTCTAAAATTTTGCTGATTATAATTATCGTTATAATAGTTTATATAACTAAGTCGAAGCTCGCTGGTGAAGACATAGAGCATTGAACTCGTATAAGACCTCTCTTATACGAGTCCTCTTAATTAGTCTATCTTAATTAGTCCTAAGTTCGAGATCTGTGGTCTGCAGTATTTTACTGACTTGCTGCACCTTTTGACAAAACTATTAAACGTTTGAGACACCTCTCATATAATACTTAAATGACGTTGTGTGAAAATTTATGTTATTCTCTAATTAGATAATTTAAATAATTTAATAATTTAAGTGCGTTTATAAATTTTATTCATTACGGTGTATTATTTGTAAAATTCTGGGGAGGGGAGGAAGAGGTGAGGGGATGTTGATTTTATCTTCGTGTTTATTTTTTTCATATTTATATTCGTTTTTACATTTAAAACAAATTTTTATATTTTTTATTAAAAAACTGTATGCCTGTGAGTATACGATGTAATGTACCTGAATTTATGTCTTTTTTAAATTTTCATTTTCATTACTCAGACATTTTAAATTCTGATTAAGTTTTTGACTCTACGTATGAATTTTGACAGCTGTACCCTTTTCAAAACAGAAAAGTCAAAACTATTGAAATATGACGGAATTTAAACGAAATTAAATTATTATTATACCATGATCTCATGTATTTATATTTGTTCTTATAATGTCGTTATAATTTAATATGCAATTTTTTCTAATCAACGTTAACAAGTTACACAATAAAACACTTTTGTATTTTTGCTGAAATAAAATTTACAATATTACACTCTTGTTGTTTTGCTCTAAAGTTCGGCTCTTAGATTTATTTCTAATAGTAATATTCAGTTTTTTTACACCAATATTAAATTTAATATGTTAAAAAATCAAAATATTTCTTTGTTATTTTAATAACAAAATGCTTTTTCAAAAAAGCATTAAAAATAAGCATTGAAGTGAAAACTTGTAAATAGCTATTTTAAACGATACATTTTACATATATAATAACATTATTTCATACTGTATACAAATATAAATAATTAACATGCAATTTCAGTTTAAATAATAGAGAAAATTACATTTTTTTATCAGATTAATTTTTCGCAATTCCAAAATAATTATCTCTAGTATTTAGAATTAACAGTCGACAGTGAGGCTTCTCTTTTATAAAGCTCCTCCGCTTCAGACCAAAACGAATGTCAATCAGTATCCCAACAGGCCCTTGATAATTCTCCTGAAAAATACACCAGTTCCATTGTTTCTTTCAATCATCGTTTTATCGATGAAAAGAATTTGCAATATTTTCTACAAAAAATCTGCGATACACATCATCTTATTATATTTCAGTCAACAAAATGATCTCGGTTCGCTTTTGTGAAACAAAAATAGTTTTTATTTTTTATTGCTTCGAACTTCGACGCGCTAGTCGAAACGTATAACAAAAGTAGCAATATTACAACAATAATTATTTTGTGTCATACAACTCGGAAGAGGGGAGGGGGGGGGGAGAGACCGTACGCGTTTAATTAACAAATTATGCTACGAAATTAAGTTTTAATTGCATAAAAAATCTATTTAAAAACTATTAAAACGAATCTCAAAATTGCTTTTTTCAGTTATATTATAATCTCAATTTAACCAAGCTAATAACAAGTTTAGCAAAAATTATTTCTCCCACTCGTCCCCCCGCCTTGACCCTGGCCCCAACTTAAAATTTAAAATAAGCCACCGTACCAATAAATATAAAATCACCATGGCAATTCTAACCGAGAAAGAATCGAATCTCGAACCTCTGAAATCTCGAAAAGAAATCTGATTGAAAATCAATAAGACTCTCACCAAGGTCCCATAACTAGAGATCATCGACAAGCGATGACATTACAGATATATACACTATACAGGGGCAAGCGATGCTTTTTTTCACTGGGGGGGGGGGACCTTTTGTAAGTTGTAAAACCCATAATCATTCAAGATCAATACTATTGATCAAGATTAATAATTTTGATTATTGAACATCAGATTAACGGGTATTGATTTTGTTTAGTTTTATCTAAATGTTTACTGAATTTTACTTTTTTGCATTTATTTTGTTTTTTGCTGTTTTCTGTTCTTTTAAAGAAATAAAGAAATATACTGAATATATTAAACAGTACATTATTTGATTAACAATATGCGTATACGCGGATAAAAAAAATGTCTAAATGTCTTTTGTCTTTTTACAAAAGACATTTACTAAATATAGGATGTTAGTTACTAGCATATACACTCAAGCTGGACTTCTAGGTCAGAGATGGCCATGGGTCGGGTCTATCCATGATTGTTGTGTTGGGTTGGGTTAGGTCGAATTTTTATTATATTTTGATGGGTTGGATTGGATTGGGTAAGAAAGTTGGGTAAAATTTTTGTTCACAGTTTATTTTTTATGGCACTGTTCATACAGTATTAGCCACAACTGCACTGCAGATATTTGTGTTTTTAATTGAGTTTGAAGTTTCTTTTTGGATACACACTAAATATTGGATTGGGTCGTGTTTAAGGTTGTCGATTTGGGTTGGGTCGGGTTGGGTCAATCAAGTAGTGGGTTGGATTGGATCGGGTCAAGATAATTGGACCCATGGCCAACTCTGTTCTAGATTCATTATACAAAAAACTTTAAAAAATTCGATGGGGGGGAGCTATATCCTCTTTGGCTAAACCAATTTTGGGGGGGAAAGACCCGGTATACCCCTCTATATGCCCCCTTCTCCCAGTTGTATTGTAATTCCAAATATCAGATTGGACAGTTTAATGTTTCATTATATCAGTTTTGACAAAATATGCAAAGAGAATTACGGATCTGGGGGGTTTAGATGCTTTACGTTTGAATGGGCAATGCAGTAAATAAAGACTAGTTTGCAAAACGAGAAAATACAGAATTTATAAAAGAAGAAAATGCGAAATTTGAAGAACAGAAACTGAATTGTATCTTACAAAAACTTAATTCTACAAAAATGATATTAAATAAAAATAATATCCGAAACATATCAGTTTCATATATTATTTTTTTTGTAAATATTTCTAAAACTGTCATTTGATTATAATCAAATGATAGTTTTAGATATATTTGTAATGAATTTTACACATTTATTTATAGTTTCTATATATTTATATTCAGTAATTATACTGAATGAAGCATAAAATTTTGACAAAATGAAACAGTAGGACTAGAATAATACAGCAAAAGTAATTAATTAGAAAAGGGATAAATGTTCTCCAATAAAATGCTCGGTCCAGTGTATCTACTATGAGGCAGATGTCTGATTACAGTTTAATGGTTTTCATTTCTCAGATAAATACTTTTACACATTAAATACTTTCCCTGAATTAACTGAAAAAGTGGATTAAGAGAAAATGGAGGGGGGTTAGTGACAATACCCATTTTATAACGAAATAACCTTATAAAAATTGACAGATCACAAGCAAATGAAAGTTTATTTTATTTAAGAAAGTCAAGTTTTATTTTAAACAATCTCAGTTTATATTATTCTCTGGTAAAATTTACTCGATTTTCTGGAACCTTCTATAAAGTGTTGTGTGTGATGTGAGAAGATTTTTATTAAATGTAAACCAAGGCTCAAGGACGCAACAAGTCTAAGAATAGCCGTAGTGTCGATGGGACGTTTCCTCACTCGGTTCACTTTATACTTTTCCAGAACCGGAAGCTCTGAAGTGATTTCACTCTGAAGTGATCTCACTCTGAAGTGATATCACTCTGGAAGTAAAGAGTGATCAATCAGCGATCAGTAAATTACACCGGGTTATAGCTCTCGCATGTAAAATACAGCGGCAGCTCAAGAGGTTCGCTTCATAAACCAGATGTTTATTTTATAAAAGCGCAGAATGGAGCAAGTGTTGTTAGATTAATGCAAGTTTAATCGTTAATAAGTTTATAGCTAGTTTAATTAAGCAAATTTATTCAGTAATAAGGTTATAGTTATTTTAATGTAAGCAGATTAATTATTAATAAGTTTATTGTTAGTCTAATGTAAGCAAACTATTTCATTAAAAAGGTTATAGTTGTTTAATTTAAGCAATTTATTCATTAAAAAGGTTATAGTTGTTTAATTTAAGCAATTTATTCATTAATAAGTATATAGTTAGTTTAATTAAAGCAAATTTAGTCATTTTAACACGTTTATAGTTAGTAATAGTTAGCACATTTATTCAATAAATTAAAAT
>JAQIXG010006118.1:0-10644 GCA_034700105.1 Oconnorella tubifera
CTAAATTACTCAATTAGTCTGCCTGCATTATCTTCCTAAATCATTTATAAAATAAAACAATATATAAAAAAGGGGGGGGGGGAAAATGTCCGGGGGGGGGGAATTGTCCGGGGGGGTGAAATGTCCTACACTCTGTAGAATATAGGAGTCTACAAACTCTATCATGTCAAAACCACGGTACATATTTCAGAACAAAATGTAACAAAATCAATCATATATTTAAACTTCTATTTATTTCTCACACAGATCTGAATAAGAAAGTAATCTTCTATATTAACCGACAGTATATTTATTGAATCCTTAATAATTTGTGTTTTACGAGTTTTTGTTGAATCTTTATTACTGTATGAAGCCTGGTGTTGACTTTTTGTAAACATTTTGATAGATTATTTGATAAAACAACATCTTATCCAACAAACTTAATCAAACAGAAACAATCATCCAGATATAGTTTCCGTCAATCTAGCAAATCCACAAACTATAATCCAAGATCTACATTACAAGCTGCTTCAACTTTAGTACTTTGTGAAGAAATTGACCTGTCCACACTAAAGCGGATTATTATTTATCAGCGTTTACGGCACGCACTTTGACAATATATCGCGCCGCTATCAGGAACACGCTTTCGACATTGACTGCTCGTTCGTTTATTACCCTCAGGAGTCTTGTAAAGTAGCACTGCACGAGTGCATGATTCATGACGTTCGACCGTATCATGACGATGACGACTAGAATTGAAAGAACTTATATTCCCAGAAGAACTTTGATATGCAAGATTTGACTTATCGGTGAAGTTTTCATGTGAAAATTTTGATAGGTTGTTTGATCAAATGATTTCAGCTGTATCTATCGTTGATGGTAACAAATTTAATTAATTTATAATTAATTTGTAATTGTGTAATAAAGTTTAGTTGAAATCAACTAACCTTTAGTTGAAATCAACTAACGCAAAAAGAGTATACAATAGAGGCGCTTAAAGTAACTGCTTTATTATGCCACTGCAAAATATTGCTTTCATTATAAAATGTCAAGAGAGCAACTATGGATAATCGCCTTAAATGTGCCCCCCCCCCAGTTCTCTTTCACAAGTCGGTTTATAGAACAAACTAAACGAAAACTCACAGTAGTTAGCAAAGCTAAATTACCTTCCATTCAATGAAGTATATAAGTTTCTTTTATAATAATTTAAAAATGTTCAATAAAAATAATAATCATTTTCAGTTATATCAATCATTTCTTAATTGCCTATTAATTAACCTTTTTACAAGATGTTTAATAGTTTCAAGAGATATCCTACAACATTACAAAATTTACCACAGCAGTTGCTGTTTCCTCAAAAAAAATCACAACAATTCTAATATCTAAATAATTCTAAATTTAATTTTAAGATTAACTTTGGTCCCAGTCCTAACCAGAATCATAAACATGTCTTTAAACTTGCCCAGAATTTAAACCGATGTAACCAAATCTCTTCAACATTTCAAGGAATGATATACCAGATTATCTGATAATTTTAAATTAAATTATTAATTACAGTTACTTAAACTTCAATACTGCTAATAACAAAACACTAATTACTATCAATATGACTAAAAGAAAACAAAAAATTACAAATAAGCTCTATTATTATTTTCGCAACATCTCAGGTTTCATTTGGTCCACATTCTCTCCGTGCTGCTGATGCATCACATTCAACTGCATCTGATCCAGTTTTTGTTGATACTCAAAGACAAGCATTGCCAACTGCGCTCGGTTGGCAAGCCCGTTGGCTCGCGAAGAAAGACAATTGTCGAGCTGATCGGGAGACAACCGCTGATCACAAACTCGCTCTTGGAATTGTAGAAGAAGAGAAGGTTCAATCGCTCGAAGGACATGGACCTAGAAATTTGAAGTTAAACTGTGATGAGACATTTGATAAGTGAATAGGGTAAAATTTCATTTTTTTAACGTGAAAATTAGCATTTATGCTCGTAATGTAAAATGCATAAATGCATAATTGTCAATTGGAATAATTGGCTATTATTGTGCGATGTGTACGGATGATGCTGATTTATTGTATGAATTGAAATAAGTATGTACTCTATATATAAGTAAATCATTATCAACTTTTATTTAGTATTTAAGGTTAATTGTGTATAAAGAAAAATTTAATAGCATCTAATATAATATAGTTCAAATCCCGTATTCAAAAACGTTTATATAAACTTACTATATACCAAAGATGCTAGATTTTAAAATGTTTGCTGTTGCTTAAAAATCTTAAAAACACTCACACTATGATATCGTATAAACAAATCGTACAAATCAAGATCATGAGCTGAAGCCCTCGCAGCAATCATCTGTTTACGTGCGTACCGGTAATCAGACAGATAGAAACTTGCATGAATGTATTGATTTCTATCATACCGACCTTCATAAAACATAAAATAAAATAATGCAATAATAAAGTAAAAAAGAAATATAAAATAAATCAAAAATAGCAGGTGAGATATTAACTGAATAAGCCTGTGTAAATTGTATATCAAATATCAACCATATATTGTTAAAATATTCTTCACTTTTTACTTATATTTCATGAATAATTTATTCTCTTTAGTTATTCCTGCTGGATTAGAAATATAATTTTTAAAAAATAACTTATGAAAAACAGCCAATTCAAATAATTAAACTCCATATAATAATATTACAATCAATATATCACATATACTTGAGTTTTTAAAACAAACAAATATTATACAACATATATGTCCAGCATACAGAGAGAGTGTAACCTGATTTCTGATTGATATCAATGGTAGTAGGATACGGCCTTTGTTCGTAAACAAGATTAGGACGATACGACCAATAACCGATTGGAAAGAAAACCTGCCACCCGGCTATCGTATTCATTCGCGCGCGATTCAGCAACTCGATTGACAAATCCATCCCAACAGTACAACGCAGTACAAGGGATTCTGGAGTAAACCTACGCGACACTGCATCAAGGACTAAGTAGGGACCACTAATGTCTGACCAATCAGCAGCACGCATGGATATCCAGGTTATACGAGCACCATTTAGATATCTTAAAAAAAAAGAAATAAAGACGTATTACTGGAAGATAGAAAATAAAAATTTATGAAAAAATGATATAAGATAATTGTACCTGGTAATTGTATTTTAAATTTAGTATAATTAATAAGAAAATAATTAATGATAACAAAATGGTATCAATATATTAATTAATATCACACATATATTAATGAATATTTGTACAGGCCTATAACAGATATCATTTCTTAAAAACCAAAATTTTTTTGAATGATGTTTAATTAGTAAAAGTTATTCTTTGGAATTACTTGTAATGAACCAGAAAAAATACTCTGAATAAAACAACTGTTATTTATAGCAGTCTTACATCTTGTGACACGAATTAATGCTATTTAATTTTATATATATCATTTCTTTCTATTGCTCTTTTCACTTTTTTGTATTACTGCGCCTTATTTTCTAAATTATGTACTTTGTGTTAATTTGTGATATATGCTGCTGTCAATTAATAACAAACCTGAATTATAGAATAATTAAAGTCAAAAATATAAACATCTTTATAATATATTACATAACAGAAAAACATAATAGTAAATACTATAACAAGAGGACTGTACATTAATGGTATTACTGTACAGTCAGGAAAAATTGTACATACTATAATTGACCTGTTTTCATAAAAGGCAATTGTTGACTTGATCACAGCGTAAACATCATTCGTTTCTTGGTCCAATGTTTCGTAAATGAACGCCACAAGAAGATAAGCGTTGTCGCCTGATTCAAGACAAGTGTGTGCGTAGGAATCAAGGAAACTCAACACATTATCTTTCTCACCAGGTGTCACCGGTAAAACCAAGCTAACCTGAATGTCATAATAAAAAATCATAACGCATTATTTTTATATTAAAGTTAATATAATCTATAACAAATTACAACATATTATTATTTGTATTTAAGTTCAATTAAATAATGAGGTATCAATATCCATAATAAAATAACTCAAAACTCTGTCTATTTTATTTATATATTTATTTTCACATTAATATACAATACGCAGCGACATCATAAATGAAATGCGGAAGTAAAATATAAAAAAGGAGCACCACGGGCCCATAAGGAGTAAGAAATTAAATTAAAGTCAATTAAATAAGATAATAACATTAAGTCAATTTTAAAGAAGTTAATATCGTGTTGCTTACTCTGGTATTTTCTGTTACATAAGGCATTGGAATGATCTCAGCTTTCCCCAGTGGCCTCAAAAGATGCACGTATCTCATGATCTCAGTATTAGAGACTCTGTCCAGTAACCTGAGATGCAGGATATACTCCATGCCTCGTGATGCATCGTATCTCCTGTATCCATTAACTAGGCGGCTCAGTGAAAACTGTCTGCCAAGTCGTGTCTGAATGCGTTGTATCGCGGTTTTTATAATATCGGTAATATCTTGTTTGTCCACTCCTAATATTCAATAATTTTCATACATACTTGGTGTTAATTTGTCTGTTTACACCCAGTAAATACATATTATTACCATAAGGCAACATTATTAACCTATTGCATTACGGTAATAATAGATATTATATAGAAGTAAATTATAATATTGTTATAAGGAATTCATCAAAAATATCAGAATATGATATGGTATTATTTACAATTTTTAATTACATATCAAAAGTAAGATAAAGCTTTATTGACATGAAGATGATAAAATTAATGTTAGTTTTAAACAATCTGAAAGTTTATAAAGTTAATACCATATTAGTTTTAAAGTTTATGATTGACCTGCAAGTTGTTTAATATTACTGAAGTCATTTGGAAGATAGATATGAGTTTCAGTGAAGTAGTCCCAACGAATGATATCAAAGCGACTCTTGGGCTGCAGAGGAGCACTGATGCCTGTAGAATTAATTCATTTATTATCATTACATGCACTTCTAGTAAGAATATGGTAAATAAAATTACAAAAAAATTCTATAAATTGAATAAATGAGATGACAAAAACTTGATATATTTTTTAATGAACCACATGGTGTTTCGTTTTCGGAGTCCATTTTTTGGTTAGTTTGTAGTATATGCACTTGTTAATATTTTATTAGAAACAAAAGAGTTTGTTTTGATTTTGACTACTTTGTACATTTACCCAAAGGCCAGACCAGGCTGCGATTTCCTTCTGGAGTATTTGGTGCTATTCTGACGATATCATCCAAAGTAGATTTTAGTTTTTTCCTCACATCGTTCATCATCTCTTCACACACAAATCTAAATAATTTAAATTGATTACGAAATATAGCATAAATATAGCTATAACTTATAAGACAGTATAAGAATATGAAATAGTATAAACATTTAATAACTAAAGGAAATAAATTATCGTAATCGAATTCAAGAGTAGAATGAAAATGATTAAGACAGATGAGTGTAATAGAGAGATTTTAAACAGTAAACCAAGCTTTGGACAGTTAGTTTAAAATACAAGTTTTGCATTGTCTGGATTATATTATATTTTCATGTACAGCTCGACTCCTTCTACATCTACGCTGTACAATTATACTAATATACTCTCTGCTCTTCTAAACTATTTTAATATACTAGTTTGCAGATTATTGCCTACAAAAAATGGAAGAGCATGCTAATGTTTGAATTTTAAAAATCAATCAAGTTTTGGTATTACTATTTGAAAAGACTAAAAGCATTATTTTATTATTGATATTGAATTTTATTACATAAATAATTTCAAGTTAATTCAATCAGTTAATTATTGTTAATAATGAAATGAACTTAAACATATGAATAATTTAATACAATAACTTTGCATACACTAGAGTCAAACAGACCTATGAAGCTTGTAGATTTCTGTATCATCTTTGAGATGACTTACAGTGATAGAGTTGACCAGAGAAGATTTAATGTGTGATTTAGTGAAAGCATCAGAATTTGAAAGATCCAATGTTGCATTTGAATGATAACTGTAGCTTTGTTTCTATAGATGTAAAAGACAATAAAAGTATAAATCAGTGAGAAAATGAAACTTAACAAAAAGACTGACACCTTTAATACAGATAAAATGCAGTAAATATTGAAATACAATGCAGTACTTCTCTGAAGTACTTCAATGAAAAAACTTTAAAAATGAATTAAAAAGACAGTTTTGTAATTAAATTATTGGCAACATCTCTCATTAAAGTTGACTGAACTCAATCCTATTTTAAATCAAATTAATCACCACAAAAATATTGCAAAATGCCTATAAAAAGAATAATTATTTGTTTTTGTAAAATTGTGTACTTATTATAATCTTATCACTATAGTCAATTTGAAGTTTTTAACTTTCACTTTTAATTTCTATCACTTTCTTCATTCTTATATGAAATTTTACATTTAAATTTCGTTAACTTACATTTAGCCGATCAATGCATGACATATTGAGCCGATTTGCAATGTAAGATAAACATATTCTCACGTTTTCCATGTCATTACTCTCAGGGACAGTATTGCGAACACACCAATCTAGATTAGCTCCCAAAAACTGCATTGTGCCCTGTTAGTAAAATAATATGAATATTAGAAATTACAATAAGGCTTAAGAATTGTCTATAAAATTGACAAGTTTAAACTGTGGATCACCTAGTGTGAATAAAATTTCAAATACAACTGAGAGGATATACATTTCTTATTAAAGGGTGCAGGAAGTAAGAGAAATAGTAAAATCCAGCAGAATCGAACACAGGATCTGTTGATTTCGAGTCTTTCAAGAGAGTTTATACTGCTTTGTGCTACAAGAATTATATGCAATTATAAAATTAAATATCTTTTATTACATAAAGCTGTAATTTAGACCACGTTTTTAATTTCAACAAACAAATTGCAGTTAGAAGTGAAAATAAAAAAATTGAATAGAACCATAAATATTATATCCAATAAGATAGAAAGTAAAGGATTAGATTAAGTCAAACAAATAAACTTTTCATGAAGAACTAACCTGAGAAAGCAGAATTCCTGCATTTAGATCACAGGACGGAACTTGGTCATTATCCTCTGAATCAATGGGCCGACCGATCATCAAATAGTTGACCGCACTTATATGGTCAACAAAACGAACAAGATGGTCAGCATTGACATAGGTCGAGTCCGGGGCAATAAAGAACCAATCGTATGAGTTTACAAAATGCTGTGTAATATACTGGAACATATGAAATGCAGTTGAATGGACCTGTTGTAAAAATAATAAATCTAAGCAGTGAAAAAACTAGCTTGTCATTTCAATAAGTGGCGATAGGGAGCAAATTGAATCCAAAAATTAGTCACACACAAATTAAAGAGACGGCAAGTTAAGAAAACGTAATACAACACCTCTGTGAGTTAATTTAAAAAGTTAATTTGTCAAAAAAGCATTAATTCATGAAGAAAAATCAGTTTGCATTCCCCTCTCAGTAAACAACAGATTTTATGCATGCAGCTGATGTATGAAAGAACTAAATCACACCCCCTTCATCTACATATTTATTTATACGTAGTAATACCATTATTAGACCTTTCTATAAACAACTGGGTATAAATTAAATTTATTCAAATATGAAAGAACTGTTTATCTATTATCTTATTTTACAACTAATGATTGATCAAGTTGCAATCATCACTAAAGCTGCAACTTAGAATCTCCAATAATCAAAATCAGAAAGCGTTCTGATCAAAAGTTTTAAGAAGTGAAACAATCTAGATGAAAATGAAGAAAATTATAACTCTATAATAAAGAACAATAAAAAAGTATACCGTTTGTATTAAATACGCAAACAATGAAAGTCAGAACTAAGTCAATATAAAATATTTTAGTATTATTTGTAGCAACTTATGACAAGTATCTTATCAACAAGTAACTTATTAAGTAACTTAGTAACAAGCAACTTATGACAAGAGATGAGTGTTGGGTACCAGACTACGGTGGAACAAGTTTTTTATTTTGTTTTATTTTATTTAATAATTTTAATAATTTTAATTTTAATCTCTCTCTTTTCCCTTCTAATTAAATTATAATACTATCGGCATAAATACTTTATACATTATTTTAAAAATTCAATATCAATAACTTATATTTAAATATTTATTTTTCAATTCTTGTTTTTACCATGTGGCGAGTTTTCTTTGTTGTGTGCTTGTTTTTGCCCGCGGGATTCATTAGTGGCGTTCCACGGTGTTCGGGGGTACAAGAAGGCAGGACTACCTACTTTGAGTGCATCTCACGATACGTGCTCGGCACTAATGAATCAGAATCTTGTTTTGATTCTGGTACTGGCGCTTGTGTTCATTGTTTGTTTTCAGACAGAATAGATTTAATGCCTAGGTCTGAGCTGTGGAGTTTCGGCATGGTGGTCACGGCCCAGCGCACTAGTGTTCACTTCTTCGATTACACTTCGTCGCGTTCTCGGAAATCTTGCCTTATCGTCATTCTACTCCTCATGTCCGGCATCGAATCTAATCCTGGACCTGGAAACCAGCCAATCAACATGAGACTTATCAACGCCTGGTCAATCGTCAACAAAACAGCGTTGATCCACGATGCCATATCAGACTACAATCTCGGACTACTTGCCATCACAGAAACATTTGTATACGAAGATTCCCCGGACGTAAATAAACGAGATGCGGCTCCTGACGGCTACTCCATTATCCACCAACATTGTCATCCCAAGCAGGGTACAACCTCTACCAGAGGGGGTGGTATCGCCCGCATCTACCGTGATGACATCAAAGTGAAAACGCAAAATGTGGATCCAGCAAGACATAAATCCTTCGAGCTCTTGCTGGTGAAACTCACTAACGCTGTGGATAGCCTCACATTAGCCATTATATACCGTCCGCCGAACAATAGTATATCAGAGTTTGTGACGGAAGTGGCCGATCTACTGGACAATGGTGAACTCGGTGAACGTTTCGTTATTTGCGGGGATCTAAACTGTCCTGGTCCTGCGAATACTCGTGAGCTCGTGATTGAAGAACTAATGAATTTGATTGAGGAACACAGCTTGTACGCAGTGCTACATGCCATACTGGTTATATCCTCGATCACATACTGACACCAGATCACATGAGCACGATTAAGAACACCAGAGTGATTGACACCGGTTTGTCTGATCACAGTTTAGTAATTTGTGAGTTAGCTGAAACAATTCATCGAACACCCACCATATCACTGATGTTCAGAAGCTAGAAACGCTTAAATCTGGACATTTTCAGACAACGCGTCCTCTCCTCGTCAATCTATCTGAACCCGGCAACCACAGCTGATTCATTTGCAAATCAGTTGAAGACAGACATTACCAGAATATTGGATGACTTGATACCGCTACACAGGATCACCAGAAGAAGCGGAAAATCAAGCAATCACTGATTGTCGGAGGAGGCTGGAAAGGCAAAGAAAAGTCGACGACAACTTGAATGACAATGGAAGGCAACAGGATACGAGAGTATAGGGGTCGCATACAGACAGGCATGCAAGGTTGCAAATATACTGATAAATGAGTCACACAGATCATTCTACACGGAGCGTCTTACAGAATCAAGTCGTGATCCAAAGCAGCTATGGCGAGTCGTTAAAGGTATCCTACACACCAATCGTTAGAGTTCAACCACTCAGTGAGGAATGAGTACCAAGTTTGCGTCCTTCCTTTCATCGAAGATCGAAAAGACAAAGGCATCAGCGGCGGAATGTGCGAAGAGAATCGGTAGTATGAATTTCTCAAAACGGAAGACTTCATCACTTTACCTCTTCACTCCGACTACGGAATCAGAGGTCCTGAAATTCATAACGAAACTGCTAAATAAGACATCACCGCTTGACTTCATTCACACGTCAGTCTTGAAGTCATGCTCCGACGTATTTGCGCC
This sequence comes from Oconnorella tubifera, assembly GCA_034700105.1. NCBI lineage: Eukaryota > Metazoa > Annelida > Clitellata > Enchytraeida > Enchytraeidae > Oconnorella > Oconnorella tubifera. The sequence continues at coordinate 9,914 of JAQIXG010006118.1, forward strand.
TCTTGTCACAAAACTCATAAACCAGTCTTTCAGTGAGGGGTGCTTTCCTCAGCAATTCAAGCATGCTCAGGTTACTCCTCGCCTTAAAAAGGCAGGTTTGGATGAAAGCGACCCATCGAGCTATCGGCCGATAGCCAACCTCAACACAATCGGTAAGATCATTGAGCGCGTTTGTCTGACACGTTTGCTACCTCACGTGGCCTCGACAGGAAATTTCAGTCCACTACAATCTGCATACAGAAAGATGCATTGTACGGCAACCGCACTCCTGAAAATACTTGATGATCTTTATCGCATTGTCGGGAAGAAAAATGCTGCAGTACTGATAGGACTGGATCTATCAGCAGCATTTGATACGGTCGATCATGACATCCTCACAGAGAGACTTGATGAAACGTTTGGTGTGAGGGGAACGGCGTTGCCGTTGGCTGAAATCCTATTTAACATCTCGGACTCAATTCGTGAAGATCGGAAGTGAACAGTCACCAGTTTCCCCGGGCACGGTTGGAGTTCCTCAAGGATCAGTCCTCGGCCCGTTTCTTTTCTCAGCATACGTTTCAACAATATCGGACATTATAACCTCGCACGGCGTAGTATTCCATCAGTACGCCGATGACATTCAGCTATACATGGCAGTCAAATCAGGCTCGGACATGCAGGGCATCCGGAATCTAGAGTCATGCTCATGCGCTGTCCGTGACTGGTTTGCACTCAATGGAATGCTGCTGAAT
>JAQIXG010006119.1:0-10643 GCA_034700105.1 Oconnorella tubifera
GGGTCTATATTTGCAATAATGGTACCCTCACAAAAAGGGCCTCAAATACGTTAACCCGACAATACCGCCCCGCAAAGTTATATAATCTTAAACATATTCAAACCTAAACTTAAGCTTGAGCACTAACCCTAACACCAATCCTAACAATAACCCTTATCCTAAGCCTGACTAAAATCATAAACATTAACGCTCGGAGCCGATTTATTAGGTTTTTTTGACTGGTCCATTAATTAGTACATTCAAATTGTATTTAAACTACAGGCTACAGACATTTAGCCAATACATATATTTTTTATCTACGTAGTATATTACGAATAGTATGTACTTTTATACTCATTCCGCATCTCGGAATTGAAAAAATTCTGTCAACTGAAAGTTCCTGTTAGAATTGAAATAAACGATAGAATATAATTTAATTTCTTTGTTTGTTGTTTGTTCTATCCATTGTGATGAAGACAGTTCTATATAACAACTATTTGACAGCCTGAAAATGAAATCATGTGTACGGCAATTTGATACGTATTCTTAAAGTTTCTCATAAGCTTACACGACTTGATGTTTGATAGCTGTTGTTAGTAGTATGAACACTTATCTGACGATCTGCTGTGTCGGAAGTGCACGGTCACACACTTCCAAACGCTTGTTGGTGTCTGTAGCAGATGTGTCCTTATTTGAACGGTCTGCAGTTAATTGAATGTGTCAACAACGAATCACCAAGAGCTGACACCAAGTCCTCAGTGATCTAGAACAATAGTCAATAGTTGCTAGAACGTTGCTGGAACGTTGCAAGTTTCAAAACTATACGTAGGGTCCGTGAACACCCCACGTGCAGAGGTTGAGGTTACGCTCACAAAATGTTCATGACATTCTAGATATTTCCGCTCTACGTTGAGAAGGGAAATATAAGGGCATTCCTAGCACAACAGATATGTCTCAGGGATGAGGACTGACAAAGGGTTGAATGGGGCTCGATGTTTTTTCTCCACAGGAATTCATCGGATGATTAAATCAGATTTCAAAATCAAGATCTGAAGTATTTCCATAAAACTAATATCTGTTGAAGGTTAACTTTCAGCCAATAGCACTATAATATGCCTTCAAATTTATAGTGCTATTGGCTGAAAGTTAAGCCTACCAAATTTTTACTAGGGCCTAAATATATTGCGAAATAAGCATTTGGATAAGGGAGATAATTGATGTATTACTAGCTGTCAATATATTGACCAGATGATTGATTTCGTCTGCCGATATTTTATATTTTATTGCAAATTAAAATAACTGTAAATTATAAATTTTTCAATTGACTCTGCATCATTCAATATATAAGGTGAGAAAATATAGATACCTCGCTAATGATCTCCTGCAAGAATTAATTAAATGTTAATGTCATCACTTCGAACTCTGGTGAACTATTAATCTGTGTTTGTCATCACATCTGCCTCACCCCTCACAACAGCATCTGCCGCCCTTCTCTCTGTGAAATATGTGTAGAAAAATCTTTTTCAGAAAGTGTCAATTAAGTGGTCACACCTGCAATAGACTTAACTTTTGTAGTATCAGTTTCTTCAGACCTTACAATATTTTTCTTCAGCGAGGCGTATAACATCTTAATTGATTTACGGACGGAATCATACTGCCAAGCGTACAGGACTGGATCTAGCAGAGTATTTGCAACAGCAGTTATTGTTACATACGAGGAAATCTGACCATCGGGGTCAATATCGTATCCGAGGCAGAAAAAAAGAATGACGAGAATCATTGGCATCCAAGTTACTGCAAAAGCTGCTGAGACTATTGCGAGAGTCATAATCGCGTTCATCTCTTTCTTACGAGAAATAGTTTCTTTTGCTGTTTGTATTGAGAGTCCTTCACTGTGCATCGCCACTGTAGTTCTTCTTCGTATCACTAATGATATACGAATATAGCAATTAGTTATTATTAAAACAGGCAAAATATATCCAAATGTAGTCATAACTACGCCTGCAACTGCTCGAACTGTTGTATTACAGTAAAAGAAATACGGATAACAAAATCCGTCGACTACACGAGTTGTTTTAATTACTAAAAATGTCAAGGCAGTGAAACTAGCTATCCATGGCGTGGCTATCATGAAGTACAACATCCAAGAACGATAGTACTTTCTATGTTTGATTGAATGAACAATTTTAAAATAACGCTCAATTGCTACGATCGTTAGTTGTATTACTATTCCAAGTGCAGTTGCACCTTGAAATATGGATTTATCGAATAAATAGCATAAAGCCAGTCCAAAGCTGTCGTCCGAAAATATGAAGCGATGTTTTCGAGGAAAATATGAAATCATGAGAGATACTCCACCGAAAAGATCCATAAGAGTAAGATTTACGATCAGTTTACTGGTGCTGTTGCGACGATTCTCGCGGTATGTCATTAGAATAGCAAACATGAGACCATTAAGCCGTACATCAATCGCACCCATGAGAAAAATTATCCAATAGTAGTATTTATACCAAACGACATTCTTGGGTTGATCATCTGAAGAAAGATTACTTTTCAAGGTGTTGTTATGTGGTCTTAGTGTAGTATTTGACAAAAGAGCTGGCAATGCGCTAACGAAATCATCATCTGATGTGATTGAGTATTTCATAACAAAAGTTGAAAAAATTAACGACAAATTCTTCATACTGGCGAAATATGAGTGTCATTTGGTTCACTTTATATTAACGCACCAGATTAAATGTATTTTATACCTTATAAATTTATCAAATTGACTGTTTTATTTTTTTTGTAAATAAGTGCAAATATTACTGTTAAAAATATTAATTATTAAATTTATAATATAATACATTATAAATTTAAATATTCATTAAACATGAAATAATGAAATGCATACTGTTATTCTTATTAAGTATATATATTTTGGTTTATGTGGTGTTTCTAAATTATAATTATTTACATCAGGCTCATACAATATGGCATCTATTTAACAACAACACTAAGTAGTTTAAAACCTATTTTGTTAAAGATAATTAAGCCCTATATAGTAACTGACTGCCTGTCACTAGCTTCAACACATCCAAATCAGATATTTTAGCTAAGTTATCGTTTATCAAAATTATCAAAGCGTCGCAGATTCACAGACGTTTTATTATATTCCCTGACATTATTCTGAAAAAAGTTGTTACTTGAAGCCTGTAGCCGTACTACTGACAAAAAAGTCATGATTTTGTCCAATTATTCTAACGCTGCAGTTAATTATAAATGACGCTTTAATTAGTTATAATTAATATAATTGGACTGTTATAAAAATAACTAAATTATAATTAGGTTATAATTATTTTAAAACTTACAATTATTTGACACGCGCCAACAATCTGGTTGTGTGATGATTAGTTTCATTACGATAAAACAATTCATCTACTTCAATTTGCCAACTTTTAATCATGTTATTGTTAGACAGTGGATTGGTCAGGATTTCACTAATGATCACTTCACACAGCGACATTTGTTGCTTGAACGTCACGCTGCAAGTTTGGTCTTCACGTCGCGCTACACGAAAGTTGTAACTTGTATCGCTTTAATACAACGGTTGTATCAAGGTGACACATATCCGTTGCATCATAGTGATACAACTTTCTTATTATAGCATGTCGCGAAGATGGCGAGTAAATAACGCTTTAAGCTTGATTTAATGATGAATGTTTCAAGCTTGAGGAATTGAAAAGTTTTAGTTTAGATTTGCGAAAACAATTGTAAAACAAATGAGTTATTCCTAGAGAGTCAAATAGTATAGTAACATGAACATTTTTTGAAATCCTCCAGCCAATTAAACCTTCCCTCCAAAAAGAAATAATTCTTGATTCTCATTAGTGTAATAACATAAACAAACTTGTTTTTGTGTATTATGAAAATAAATACTTTAATTGATTCAAGGACTTTAGTTCTATTTCAGTTTTAACCAAATGAGTTAATCAGTTCTTTTGGTTTTAACCATGTTCTTTTGGTTTTAACCATGTTACTATACTATACTAGTTGTGAATTAATATTGTTAATATTAAGTTGACATTAGTTCTATTTCATGTTCAAGGACATTAGTTCTATTTCATGTTGTTTGGTTTTAACCAAAGAACATGAAATAGAACTAATGTCCTTGAATCAATTAAAGTATTTATTTTTCATAATACACAATACAAGTTTGTTTATGTTATTACACTAATGAGAATCAAGAATTATTTCTTTTTGGAGGGAAGGTTTAATTGGCTGGAGGATTTCAAAAAATGTTCATGTTACTATACTATACTAGTTGTGAATTAATATTGTTAATCTATGAAAATGGATCCATTGCTCGTAAATGGATGGAAACAATTTCTTCAGAACAGTGTCAAATTAAACGGTCACAACTGCAATGGACTTAACTTTAATTGTACGAGTTTCTGGAGAGCTTAGTAGATTTTTCTTCAGTAAAACATATAACATTTTAATTGACTTACGCGCTGAATCATACTGCAAAGTGTACAGGACTAAATCTAGCAGAGAACTTGCAGCAGAAACTATAGTTGCAAACGAGGAAAGCTGACAGTCAATGTCAATATCGTATCCAAGGCCAAATAGAAGAACCACGAGGACCATGGAAAACCAGGCTATTAAGAAAACTGCTGATACTAACGCGATAGTCCTTATCGCGTTCATTTTTTTCTTATGTGAATTAATTAATTTCGCAGTTTGCATTGAGGGGCCTTCACCGTGAACCGCCACTGTTACAGAAGGTCTTTTTAGTATCACTAACGCTATGCGGATATAGCAATTAGTTATTAATAAAACAGGCAAAATATATCCAATTACAGCACAACCTACTCCTAAAACTACTCGCTCAGATGAATTACTGAAAAACGGATAACAAAATCCGTCAACTACATGAGTTGTTAAAACTATTGCAATCGTCATGAAATTGAAACCGAAAATCCATGGCGTGGCTATCATGAAGTACAACATCCAAGGACGGTAATACTTTCGATGTTTGACAGGATAAACAATTTCTACATAACGCTCCAGTGTTGTGATTGTCAGTTTAGTTTTGAAGAGAGTTTTATCGAACAAATAGAATAAACCCAGTCCGAAACTGTTGTCTGAATATATGAAATTCCGACGTGAATGTAATGTGTTCGAGCAATGTGTTCGAGGGACATATGAAATCATGACAGCCACTAAACCGAAGAGATCGATCCATAAAGGAAAGATTTACGATCAGTTTACTGGTTTATCAGTTTACTATTACGACGATTTTCGCGGTATATCAGTAGAATAGTTAACATGAGACCGTTCGCACCACATTAATCGTACCCATGAGAAAAACTTAGTATCCAATAGTAATATTTATACCACACAGCATTTTGGTGTTGACCATGAAATAAAAGATTGATTTTTGAAGTGTTACTGAACGGACTAGCTGTATTGTTTGAGAAAGCAGTTGAGAATGTGTTAACGAAAGCAGAACCTTATGTGATTGAATCTTTTATAACGAAAGCTGATGATAGTAACGATAAATTCAACATGCTGGCGCAATTAGATAGTTCTATTTGATTTAAATTATTTTATATAACTGCACATCTGAAATTATAAATTTATAATATAATATAGCGTGAAATGATAACCTACAAAGTAATAAGCACTTTGTAGGTTATTATTAGAAAGTGATAAGCACTTTGTAGTGATAATATTTGATAAGAATTATCAAATAAATTATAATTCTTATCAAATATAATTTATATATTGCTTTTGGCCTCTAAGTGGCGTAACAACTATGGTCACACATTTTTACATTTTTTAGTAAGATTTCATGATATTGAATGGTATATGAATTATATCAACCATGTAAGAGGGGAATCCCTTCCATCGCCTCCCCCCCTTATGAATCTGCTAATGTTAAAACATTAAATAAACTCAACAATCTCAAGAGGCCTAGAACTAAATGATTTTTTACACTTGGCTTATCTAAGTGCCGCATCCCTTCAAGGTGTCTAATTCAGTGCCATACTATCTTTAAGGTTGACTAGGCTAAATCCTAGGGCCCACGAAAGCAGGGCCATCCTGAAATTGTTCGCACGAAGAATATGTTCTTAAATATAATCAATGTGCCAAAAGTGAATTACTATTGTTGGTAACCGTCAAATCACCTTTGACCGCCACAAAATATTTGTTTTTAGCTTAATTCGTGTGGGCCCGTGTATAAAAAACTTGCTGCGGGGCCCGTGATGAGATACTTACGCTACTGGTTATAATTAAGCGTGAAATAATAAAATACAGCACTGAACATTTACTCTTATCAAATATAGTTTGTTTTTCTGCCTGTTGCTTAGCTGTTTTATTGATAAAATAAGTTGATATTGTTCAATTAATCTACCTCCGAAGGACTGCAAACTGTTTAATTATAATTGAACCAATTATAATTAAGCTAATTTGATTTTTAATTCATAACTTAATTACAATTGGATTTGTTATAGTTATAATTGGATAGTATAAACACGTACTACTGAATTATAATTGAATAATATAAGCACGCTCTGCCTTATTCGACACGCGAAAAACAATCCAGTTGCGTGACTAGTTTTAGTAGTTTTATTAATTTGTACTGTAATTCTACATCATTTCTACAGAACACCAGAACATATTAACATACTCCGTAATATATGTACAGTGGAGATTTTAGACATGGGAAACCTATGCATTTGTAAGAGTTTTTCATGTTTTTAGGGACCTCGCGGTAAAACACATCATAAAATAAAAAGCATACATTTGTGATTATGAATTTATTAATAAATAATATCAAAGCAATTGGTGATTTTTTTATATTAATCAGCTTGCTATCATTGCAACGAACAATCGTTTCACTTGTATAGTTCCTTTCTCGAAAGTTCTGTTGCGACGTAATTTATTTTTAAGTTTCGTTTCAATGGGCCTAATTATTTACATTCATTTAGTTTTCTGCATACAACTTACTCAAACTAAGGAAATTATTGGAAATAAGATGTAGTATTAAGCTCGATTTACTCTCTAGCATAATGATCTGGAGCAAGCAGAAACGCTATGAGTTAGTTTTCAAGTTTGGAGTTCCGAAACGTGAAAAATGTGTGGTTCAGTAAAACAATTTATTCAGAATTTGCTTACATAAGGTTTCACGTTTCCTCAAATTATTTGAAAATAATATTTCCCTCTAATTTAGAATTATTATTTTTGTTTGTTAAGTATTACGATAGAATACAATAGTTTACATCAAAAATATGGAGACCTATACAAATTGAAGACCGTAATTTTCTGTTTATTACATTAATTCATATTATTCTAGACGTGCGGAGATAATTTGATCGCAATGATTTGATATTTATATCTAAAATCAGGATCATCCATTAATTAACTTTTACATCACTGAAAATTTATCAATAAATTTTTTAGTTTTTAATATAATAATATTTATTGCTCTGCCATGGCGAATGAATATTAAAAATTGAGTATATATAAATTGATAATTATCAGAGTTGATTTAATGTCAATATTTCCCTGTTTTGTTCCAGATGGACGATGACAATTGGTACAAGTACACTAATTCCCGGAAAGTTGTCAAACGAACGCGGACTTTGAAAATGGTTTTGGCATTTGGTGTCATCTAAGTCTGCAATTGTGTTGCTCTGAAGTTAAACTCGGTGTGAATTATACCATGTATAATAGCGCCTGTCATCAGGAAATACAATATTAAGGGATGCTAACTGTGTGTAGGTTTAGTGTTTAAAGCAAACAGTTGGAATTGTCAGTGTGGTTAACGCATAACGTATAGCATATAACATACAATATAGAGCAGAAAACATTTAACAAATATTTGTAAAAAATGCAAAAAAATGCATCTTATACAGCATTAAAATATATTTCTTACAACCATTGTATTAAAAATCAATATTTGAATTTATGTTAAGTAGTAATTTCCTATTCATCTTAGAAAAATATTGGGTACTTATAATTACCCGGATGATTCTTTCACTGTTGTGTTTTGTCAGAACCGTGTTATTTAATTTTAATAAAAGTTTTAATAAAACCATAAGTATGTTAAGGTCGGAACCCACCGGTGCGTGAGGCTGCGTCATGCATTAATTGCGCTACGTGCACGCCGACGCGTCATTACTATAAAGATTTTGAACTCCACTGACATGTCTTTTCAACGCAACGGACCGTTGGAAAGTGATAAACATGATTTGCCATAGATATATAAATTTGTATATAGAACAAACTCTACGAATCTATGAATAATGAAAGTCAGAAATTTAAAAATAGTTAACTAAGCAAACTGACGTTCACTAATTGATCACACTCTAAATGTTACTAATTAAACTGAATGCTACAAAATCGGTAATTAAGTAAAACTGTTAAATGTGAATACTTAAACACATTGCCTGAAGCCAGAAAATTAAGTATAATGCTAAACGACACAAACTAATCATACTTCTAAAGGTCACTGGACGACGAATGCTCGCGAGTTGAGTGAAAAGACGAATCGGTAGAGTTTGAATTTATATATGTGCTTGATTATCAGAATGCTTTGCATCGCAAATATGGAATTTAACGCAACTTACTAAACCAGTACCCATTTAGTGATTGAATACTAATTCTTTTTATGAAAATTTTTATAATAAACGATCAGTTTTCTTTAATTTTAGTATTGCGCTTAGCTATTAGTTCAACTTTTCTTGCTTTCTGGTTTGGAATAAACAAATGCTTTCAAATTACACTTGACTTTAGTAAGGTTTCTTCTTTATTAAATGAAAAGTTCCTAAATGCTCGTTAGCTTAACCATTTACTGCAACTTAACCATACGGTTATGGCAATCTGCCAGGAAGTGCCAGAATCTTGGGATAATTACCTTCACACACAGAAACAAAATGAAGATGGTGAGTTGTCAAGAAGATAGGATACTGTAAGATCGCCACTACATTGACACAAAATTGGAGATATTGCTTGGTACCCGTCAAAATTTCAGTTGTCCAATGGTTTCAATTGATAACGACTCTCTGAGGCTGAGGCTCAATTAACGCTCATAATTCCACAAAGAGCTTGCTTTTCAAGGCAATTTAGACATTTTATATGCATGGTTAGGTGATGCAAGGATTATCCAAAATAAGGATTATCTAATCAAAAGAAGGAATAAAGTCATAGATTCATATTATATGACGAGAAGTTTGGCTATGATGTTGTTGCATGTCGGAGAGTTATTGAGGCTTATCATACAGAATGCATGCAGCCTACTATGAAACATCATCCGACGGCAATGAAATTGATTTGCATGGCAGTGAAAGTGGTCGGAAGAAGAAAGGTGATGAAGGGGATTGTCCTTTCTAAAGTTTGCATCAATAAAATACTAAATAACAAAGTGTCAAATGGTATATCGTCGACATAGTTTGGCAGGATCTCAAAGAAAAAAGAAATGTATTGAACAAATTGTTCCAACAAGATGGTGTTTTTTTAACGGAATGATAATGCGCGTCAAGCCTGGTTTAGATATAGGATAATTATAATGTCAGTCTGTCAGCGTTGCAGGGCAACTGCTTGTGTCCGGACAAAATGTACCAGGACAAAATGTACCGCGGACAAAATGTACCAGACAAAATGTACCAGGACAAAATATACCAAGGCAAAATGTACCAAGACAAAATGTACCATAGGCAAAATGTACCAAGGACTAAATGTACCAGACAAAATGTACCAGAGAAAATGTACCTGGACAAAATGTACCAGAAGAAGTATATTAAATCAAAATGATTCAGTTATCACTAATTTCTTTTACAAGCAGTTACTTGCGAAACGTTGCCCGCGTTCCGAATATTAATGTTTTTTAAATAAATTCAATTTGTAGTAACAACTATTATTGACTTGTTATTGCAATTTTATTACAATATTTATTATTACATTTTATATATTATTATTATTAACTTGTTATGTGTCATTCTTAGTTTTATTGAATAAGCTTGCGTTAAGTCATTGATTAATTTCTTTAATTGATGGAGACGGATTTTATGAAAATTATTTTAATATTCTGTAAATAGTAGAAAATTTCTATGCATGTTTATGTATATTTTAATATAACTACTTTTATTAACTACTTTTATTAAAACTAATATTGACTTATATTCAGAAATAAAAATAATTGTTATGTACTTTATCTTTTATGTTTTTGTCTAAAAACTTTCACATTTCGCCTCTTATAATACTGTCTATTATAATCCCTGGTACATTTTTTCTGGTACATTTTGTCTGTGGTACATCTTTTCTTGGTAAATTTTGTTTTGGTACATTTTGTCCTGGTATATATTGTCTGATACATTTTGTCTCGGTACAATTTGTCTGGTATTTTGTCCTGGTACATTTTGTCCTGGTACATTTTGTCATGGAGCCCAACTGTTTCAGTCTCGATAGGCATGTTATTCAAATTAAGAATTTTTCGGCTGGGCCGAAGAAGCATGTTTGCTATACAACTGTAGACAAGTGAACTAATCAAAATAGTCCTCAAGAGTTGGCACCAAGTCATCACTGATCAAGAACACATAGTCACACGTTAATTCACTGCTGGAGCGCTGTAATTCAGTCATTTCAGCAAAATGAATTGCTACTAAGTACTGAGTGTG
>JAQIXG010006120.1:0-10642 GCA_034700105.1 Oconnorella tubifera
AGAGAGAGAGAGAGAGAGAGAGAAGAGAGAGAGAGACAGACAGACAGAGAGAGACAGAGAAAGACAGAGAGCGAGAGACAGAGAGAGACAGAGAGCGAGAAACAGAGAGAGACAGAGAAAGAGACTTCAAGCAGTAGAGTGCAGCGCCCCTTCATGAGTACATCATCTCCAGAAAGCACCCATAGAGGCACTTGATTAAATTATCCATCAATCAGGACGACAGGTCGACAAGAAGTAGTGACGTAACGATTTCAAGATAATTTTTATAATCAAACTGATAGACGCAGACTTAGCTGCAGAGAGTGGCAGAGATTTAAAATATAGTCAGAATTTGCAGATAAAATAGTGACTGAAGTTTTTATTGACTGAAATAAATAATAGATTGCAATAAATAAGTGCTAGTGGCAGCTTGTTTATTCATTGCAATAATTTGAAGATAGTCAAAATATTACAATTATATTATATTATTTCATAGTTATTCTTGAATATAATATTAAATTAAAGATATAAATCACAAAAATCTCACTGTTACTGATACTGAACAACTTAGTGAAGAAAAATAATAATAAAAGTCAAAAAATTGGACGACCATTTTTCTATATTTTAATACTTTCTTCATTCAAGTGATAAAATATAAATATCACTTGAATGAAGTCACTTAGTTAAGATTACTTATAATATATTATTAATTTAAATAATGTAACTACGTCTACTTTCGAATTAAGCCAATATTACAATAAATTACGAATGTAAAAAGTGACAAATAATAATGAATAGCAAAGAAATATAATAATATATTCATTGCGAGTTAAATAAAGCTAGTTTCAGAACAAATTTCATTCTTTCTATTCACTGCCTCAAATGAATGCATCGCTTGTCTAAAATTATAGATTAAAGAAAATTTAAATATAAACCATGCATAATATATTATTCATCATAAATCTAAAAAATATTATAAAAATATCATTATAATTTTATTTATTGCATCAAAAACTGAGAATTCTTTTTCAAATTTTGATTTTTTTTGGGGGGGGGGTGGGATTGTTGGGGAGATAGGGACCTTTATTAGACCGAGTGGCATCCCTCCCCGTCAACAAATTCAGTTAATTACTAATTCTATTTATAAATGAAAGTATCTTTAAGCTCTAGGGAGAGATTTATCTAAATTAAGCTGCAGTATTCTAACATCAAAGAGTAGAGAGCAGCTGCTACCTTTTTATCTGATCATCCACACAACCCTAGCCGTATAATAGGAGAATATGCGAAATGCTACTTAGTCAATAGATAAATAATTAACATCGGTATTACTTAAAACAAAACCAATAGCGCCGTAGAAATGATTGAGAATTAAATAAAAAGTTGTGTTGAATTTAATATATTATGTTTTATTATATTTAATCGGAGTTTAATAAACATTAAAATAATTATTCGAGAATTATTAATAAAATAAATCATCTACAAATAATGACAAATATGATTTGTTATTTCCAAAAAGATATCAGTAAACTTGGTAGTTCAAATAGTTGAAATATTAAATCAAAAAATATTAGGCCAACATTTAAAATAATTAAAAAATTAGAATTATTGAAGATTATTCAAATTATAATAACCATATGTTAACAATATATACTTATACTGAAAACTATTCATAAAAATTTTCAATATAAAAAATATATAATAATGTTAAACAGCAAGTCTATATATTATTTAATTCTATATTCTTTTAAAATTTCAAAACGGAAATTATTTCCATATTCTCGAATCAATTCCCAGAATTATATATTTGCACTGTTTTGCTCACTGATTAAAGATCAATGTTTCCAATACATTTTAGCAATCAAATCCTCCCCCCTCCCCTCACTCAATACGAGCTAAATTCCTACTGAATACGAACTAAATTACACACAAATCGAATATCTTAGAGATCAATATGATACTTACTAAACAACCTAATAACTATACAAAAGATCATTCCTGAAATTTAACAACAAAATCTGCGATTGTAGAAAACCTGGAGAAGAAATCTAAAACTTGACTTGATTGATTCGATTGAAAGAAAGTAGATAAAACTCTCAACATCGATACAGAAATGTGATCTTTCTCTTCTCCTTGTTTCTAACCCTTTTTACAGAACAGAGCTTTCAAATAGCTGACACTCACTAATTAGACCACAACAGTGCGAGGTTTCAATCATCGGCCACAGGTGGCTAGATAAGGCTGTAAAATCAACCCATCTCTATTGCAATGTTCACTCCACTGGGAGGTATATATGCCTGGATCACAAAACGCGAAGGATTTTTATAGACGACTGTTGCGACGATTGTCGCAGAGAGTTTAATAAAGAAAAAGAATTAGCGATAACTCATATGTTGATTTTGCGTTTGCAACACGAGTTGAGCAATATTAAATCTACTCTAACTCTAATCCTAACCATAGTCCCAGACCTGGTCATAACCCTAAACCTAACTCTAATGTCGTAATACGCCAACTATCAGTAGATTAAATGTCGATAGACGAGTAATATTGTTCATTTAATAAATCTTATTACTGGAACGTTTATTGACATGCTTCTTGTTCAAACAGCTACTACAGATCTTTATCAATTAAAGTTTACATATAAGGATCCTTACTTTCAACACTAATATTAATATTCTTTGTTGTAAATTAGTTCCAATAGTATCTACTATCACGTAACGCGTCAGTCAGAGTCTTTAAAAATATCCTTCGTGTCAATGTGGCTTCACAGTATCAATCAAGAAAGCAAGCGACATCAAAGGTCAAAAAGACAAAGTAAAATTAAGGGGGGTGGTCTCATAAAAAGTGGAAATAAATCGTGGGGGGTGCATTCAATGTATCGATTTCAGAAGATTTAAAAATAAATTTAGGTTTAGCGAAACAGACTTGATAAAATAAGATATCAGAGTCGAAACAACAGTTTGATAAAATATAATTTATGATAGAAATGTAATTGATGAGGTGATTGCCGATTGAAGTTTAATTAGAACCTTAAGTGAAAATAAAAACAACAGAAGTACAGGAACATACAGCGCATAGTGGTGAGTTTTTGTACGTATAATGTACACAGGGTTTTTGTGAATATAATATGCTTATTTGAAATACAATTATAGCTATGTTTTTTGTGTAATGATAATTATCAAATATAACAGATGCCTTATCTCTATAATGCCAACAATAGAATCATATAAATTTTACAAGTTTAAATATGTCATTAAGACATATTTAAACAAAATGGAAACCAAATAACAAAAGTCACGCTATCTAATTGTTGTGTATAATATTGAAAAAATATTAGGCCAACATTTAAAATAATTTTATTTCATTATTTTATTTAAAAAAATTAAACCTATTGCAATTTTTGTACCGTCAAAAACTAAAGGTAAAGCAATCTAAATTAATAATAATATATAAAATAATAACAATAATCTGAACTATATCAGCATGTCAATAGTAATCACATTGCTAGGATATCATATTTAGCAGAGAAATATCAACAGATAACAAATGATAGATTGATAATAAATGAAGGATTCATTTATCACAAACAACACCTTTATAAAGCTGTCTCATAAACAACTTTCTATAAACTTTAGCAAACATCTTCAAATCAACACTAACATAAAATATCAACTTTTCCAAAACCTAGCTTTCAGCAAGCTATTTATTTAGGTATCATGTTTGTTTATCATTGAAGAAAGTATCTTATTGGTGCAATGGTTTCAGTTCGCGACTCGAAAACTAGATATCATAAATTCGAGCCAGGAATTTAAACTATCCGCAGAATTTAACGCATTTAAATTACTAATTTATCCGTTTTTAATAACTAATAAGATAAAAATATTAATACTAATAATATATGTATATACATTACATACATATATTATCAAAACATTATCAAGTAATTTAACAATAAATATTAAAAAACTTAAATCACATAAAAGAGTGTTAGACTACAACAGAATATAGGAATAAGAAGATAAAAATAATAGAATAAAATAAACTGAATAAAATTAAATAAAATAAATGACAAGAATATACGAATGTAAATAAGAATATAGTAAATACAGAATATAGTGAAAAATAGAGATTTGCTATCAGCGCGAGATGAGAAAGAATGCGCCGCATCCGCAGCACAGCATTGGCTGATTAAGGATTGTATCTTATAGTCATTGATTAAGAGATTGATTGATTGTAGCATATACTAACCTCTGTCTTCTCTATGAGGCTGATCGTCTGAAGGGGATTCAAAGCTGCAATCACTCTCCTGAAATACAAAAACAAAATCAAATAATAAAAAACGCTTAATCCAGTATTCAAACAACATTAAAATAAGAAGTTTATTTAAAGAAGACTATAATAATTAAAACGGAGTCTTTTTTAGTAAAAATTTCAGGAATAAGAAGAAATGACATTATAATATGACCTACTTTTTAGTGTTTTCATTAAAATGTTGAACTCTGTATACTTTTAGAATAAACAAAAATACAATTTCATAGTCTATTATAATAAATTATATTAAGTCACTAAACAATCCTAATTCAATTATCCAGTATTATAATATTTATTTTGTCTGTAACAGTAGCTTCAAATATAAAACCTATGTTGTTGATTGCACATTATATTATAATTATAATTCACATTATAATTATATTCTTTGCTAGGAAAATAATTAGATTTTATTTATAATCTTTCATTAGCTAGAAAATATTCACTTAAAATGTGTAGTTATTATTTCAATGCAATCGCAACTTAACAGAGAATATATTTACTAAACCACCTGTTTCAATTATTCAGTCAATCAATTCAAAACTAAATCCTTCTGGCCTTAACTTCTCTCGGTTTTGAGACCATGATTAATTTTTCAATTTAATTTGCATTATCATTTAAATTGCTACTTGCTAAATTAGAATGCATTAACTTAATTACAGAAATGCTTAGCATACTAGGCTATCGCATCAATGGATTATAATACAGAACTTGATTCTCTTTATCTGGGTGCAGCGAGCTTACTGATTTAATAATAATAACTATTATTGAAGACTTAAAACATCTGTTGATACCTTAACAATAACTTTTGTTCAAGTAATGTATTTATATTAACTATATTCTCAAATTAACAATATATACTGCAACAAACTAGTCCTATATTGTTCAAGCTCTAGTCATAATGACACAATACAATATTAAATGTTCAAATCGATAACTTAAACAGCGATTTATAGTTGTTGAATTAAAACCGGTTTTGAATAAATCATTGTGAAGTTTATTTTTCAATGCAAAACTAAACACTATTCTGTAAAATTATACAAAACGTCCCGAACTGCTCTGGAATATTATGGATCACTTCAGGATCAAAACTTATTCAATACTTGTCGAGCCAAAGTTAAACCTTATCGCAAAATATTGACTTCAAATTAATTTCAATTTATCTTCATATATACCTCAATTAATTTACCACACCACTTTTAACAAGAACCAATCATGTATAAAAGTATCGCGATCTAACCAATTCGATTATAAATTGAAAACTTGCCCTCTGATTGATAATTTAGAGCAAACACTCGACTATTTTTCATTATATTAAATCACATCGAGCTATAATAGCATCGCTTTGTCATGCATTCAATAGAGTATAATGTTATTATTAAAAGCATAAATAATAGATAAGCATTGTAAATCAATGCGGCTCAGCTAGATCCTGACAAGGCAGAGCCTTGACATAATGGGATTTGAGAAACCTAATCCGTGTAGCATGCACAAAGCACAGGTCGAAATGTTACCAATAAAATATGTCCTTAGTTTTAGAACGCGGTATGATTTTCTATAGAGAAAACTTGACAGAAGAATAATGCGAAAACTAATCAAAGTAATCTGCTTGGCAATTTATACTATCAAAGAAACGTCTAGAAAGATCATAATTTTATGATCTCATGAAATTTGATCAGGAGAAAAGGACGATTTACTGTTAATTCTTCTAAAGTAAAAATAAAAGCGTAGTGGATCTCTATCCTGTTAGAATTATCGATAAGTGAAATATGTGATATTTGTTATCAACTTAAATAAAATATGTGATATTTGTTATTAACTCAAATAAAATATGTGATATTTGTTATTAACTTAAATAAAATATGAAGGTTTTTTATTAGCGTTATAATTTTTAGATATTTTATAAGAAAAATTGTTAATCTTGCTAATCTGAGGGGATGAGACGGGGGCCAATCATCAATAATTATTGCATATTTTACATATATGCCAAATATATAAACTGGTAATACTGTAAACAAATCTTAATGGAGTTACAACAATGCAAATTATCAAATAAACTTATTTAAAATTAATTAAAAATTAACATTCTCAATATCAAAAATGCACTGCAGAATAATAACTATCAGACAAAAATACCTCAGATGTATTTTTATGACACTAACTTTAGATCAATTTAACCAAAACCTAACCCTAACCATAAAACACAACAAAAACTAAACCCAATAACACCCAATAGCCTACTAACGATCTAAGCTGCACGAATATCAATATCAATTGTCAATAAAATTGACAATATATCAAACCACAAAATAAATCACTCAATCTATTACCAAAGCATAAAACCAAATATTGAACTACTCAATAACTTCTACACTTAAATAAATTATACAATTACTCAAGCAATATTAAAGTAAAGCGAGAGAAAAAACAAAGAAGGAGGGACGCTAAAGGAGAGAAAAGATAACGTGTTTCCGGTTACAACAAACACTCCAGACTCTAGGCATACACAGATGTTATACATACGTATAGCACCACCACTACTATCAGGCAACGCGGCACGTGTAGAAGTTTATTTTTACAAGATCAGCAACACTTGAGAGAACAGTAAAATCAAAACGGATCAGTGGCGCAAGAATCACATTGATTTAGTGAGTAAAATATAACATCAGAACAGGAATGCCTTTTTCCAGCGTAAAAAATCGCAATGAAGATTGTACTAGGAAAATATATTGTAGAGTATTTGAAAAATGGAGCGGGGGAGCGGGGGGGGGGAGGGGGGGAGGTTAAAGTTTGGATGTGATTGCTGTAAATATTTATTAAGTAACTTACAACAATTAAAAATCTATAATATCTACATATTAAATAATTATATAAACTATTTTATATAATAATAAAATATTTATAGCTCTGTGATAAAATGGCTATTTTGGTAGATCGATCTAAATGTTTTTATTTTAGGAAACATCATACAATATGTTATTACACTGTTCCATATTACATTACACTAAATTACAGTAGACATTATATGACATTCATTACATGACAATGTTACACCAGAGCATGTGTACATGTATACATGCCCTATATACGTAGTGCATGAAAAGACATTGAATAAAGGAAACCTTATGAAATGAAACACCTTTTTCTCGCCTTTATTGTTGATTTCTTAAGAAATTAATAACAAAAATATTGAAAATTGTATTTACAACTTCCAATAGCAATGAAATATGTGGACTAACAGCAGACAGACAGACTGACTTACAGACAGACTTACAGATAGACAGACAAATGCAGGGAGACAGACAGACAGACAGAGAGACTATAAGTATGTATTTACAAAATGAAGTATACGTGAATGTTTTCGTTGAATATATTATAAGCTATACAAAGGTTGGACATTTTATGATCGTACACTAATGCATGGCATATACCCAGTTGTATGCTAATGGTTATAGATCTTTGAATTGCTGTCTGGCATTACAAGTCAGCAGGGTTAAGTGATGCACTACATCTCAGTGGAACTGGGCTGATTATATTTCATGTTTATATTGCTGATGATGCATAAATTTAATGAAAAATTCAACAATCCTGAGAATTAAATAACTATTTTTCATTTTCAAGTGTGTAATTTAATATATATGTACGAGAACAATGTAAAATATTCAATTTCTTGAAATTATATTCTTAGTTTTTGCTCAATTTAAAGCTCAGTCGTCAATTTATTTAATTTTGTTATAATAAAGAAAAGAAATTATAAAAATACTACTGTATGTGCATGGGGTTATTTTTATCCCAGTCAATATAAAGGCACATTTAACTGATACTTGAATAATTTAGAATAACTCTTTAAATCGACACAAGATTAACATTTAATAGTACAAAATCCAAGCAACCCTGTTCCAAATCTCATTACTAAATACTCTCAAAACTACACTTTCACTACAAATTAACTACATTTACAAATAGAGTTGTAATGTCAACACTACATTGTCACTACAAACTAACTACATAATAAATGCTCAAGGACAATTATATCACTACATGAAGATAGGACGACCCTGGATCGGCCGGATATGAAGCTCTTCATATTACATAGGCCAAATAAATAAACTACAGGATATACTATATTTAACTATACATATTAAGTTATTATCTCGCTTTTGTTAAATATAAACGTCCTGTGTAATTGTAGACCAAACACGGTTTTTTAATGTACACACAAATCAATTTTTAGAAACAAATCGTAAATTTTGCTCAAAAATGAATTAACAAAACTTAATAATAATCTTGGTACTTAACTATCTAATGAAGTAATCAATATGTTTAAAAATAGTTTAAAGCTATTTTTTGTAAACAGGAATGAAGTCCAAACACAAATATAGTTATCAATCATAATAATGCGTATAATAATAACGGCTAAAAACAACTTCTAACTGCATATTCAACTCATCGAGTAAAAAGCTTCACAACAGGGTATCTACCACAAACCCTGGATGTCTCGCTACGTTGATCTTGGTACACAACTCTCTCTATATCTCTGTATCTCTGTATCTCTGTATCTCTGTATCTCTGTATCTCTCTCTCTCTCTCTCTTTCTTTCTTTCTTTCTTTTTCTCTTTTTCTCTCTGTAACTCTCTCTTTATCTCTGTCTCTCTCTATTTCTAAACAAATCTCTTTGTATTTCTCTCTCACACACAATAATTATATACACAACACCAGTGTTTGTAATACACTAATATCTTTTAGCATCAATGATGTGTCAATGCGCACTCCATAAATTATTAATTATCACACAAAGGTTATAATCAGATAAAGATTCATATCTTCACCTGTTGTACACAATACGAATGTCTATTTATTATTACCAACATATATTTTACAATATTTAAACTGAAATCTGTATGAAAAGAAGAAATAAATACAATAGATTTGCTGCGAGAAATGAGGCCATTGATTCTAGTTTTCATTTGTTTAGATTTGATCAATTTCAATCCAATGATAAACTTTCAATATACTGGTCGATCCACAACTTTTAAATCTAATTTTAATGAACTTCAATTGTCGAATTTTAGGTTAGGGTTAGGATTAGATATCGATCAAAGTTTAGAGTTGGTTCGAGTTATGGCTGCTAAATGAATTGAATAGGCAGATCTATCGGGTTAATGTACTCGGGGCCGATTTGACGGGTTAATGTACTCGGGGCCGATTTGACGGGTTAATGTACTCGGGGCCGATATGTCGAGGTACCCTTAAAAAAATTGTCAATTAAAAAGATAGCAACAATAGATTTACTAAGAAATAATTTTTGTTTTTCCGTCCAAAAACACTGGCGAGGGATCTCTCTCATTTAACCTGAAGTGACACTAGACCCAATTAAAAGCTGATATCAAATTTGCTTTCCAAGAAAATCCACAAATCCACAAATGAAACTAATTGATGAATCCGCTATATTTCATCCCAGATAATACAAGTACCCATTTTTCTGTAATGATGGTCGTCTGAAACAACCGCGGAGTTGAAGTCCAGCATTCGACTCATAACCAAACCTGTTTATCAAGAGATAAACCGGATTGTTCATAATTTACATCATTATTTGTTAATTCTGTGTCTTATAAGTGCTATATTTCAGTAATCCAATTTCATATACAAAGTCAATCATATAATTTACATTTAGACGTCTTAATAATAAATCTGCTCGTAAAAAACTTATTTAATTCGTCGAATAAATATAATTAGAAACTGAATCGTGGACGGATTTAAAAATCTGCTCGTATTACCGAGTTATTATTAAAAGGCTGGAAGCCTAAAGAATTGTGCACGAAATTGATTCTGGCATTAGAAGATTGCTTCTTCTATAGCCAGAGTTGGTAATATTTCAGTTTTTTTACTCTTGGCAACTGTAGTGAGTGGCCTCGATTGCTTTATGAGAGATGAGACCTTCGAGACATTGATGAATCGCCTTAATGTGCCGCCTGCACAAAACGTCACATTTCTTTCTCTCTTTTCAATCCATCTCGCTCTTTCTAATTTTAATGGAATATAATCTCTTACAGAATATAATCTACTTGATTATATTTTATATAATACATGCGGGTAAACACTATCATGTAAAGTAGTTTATGCAAATACTGTAAAATACTGTATTTTGTATTCAAATACAAGATAGTAAATAAAATGATCTAACGGAATCAGGATTTATAAACTGAATGAATTGTATTGACAATGTAATGGCTGTAATCTTAATTAGAAGATGTGGCTGCAGTTAGTATTACATAATAAAATCATGGTGGTCCATAACATAAACAGCAATTAATTGTCGCTTAAAATTAACGCTGACAAATTAATTAAAAGGATAAAG
>JAQIXG010006121.1:0-10639 GCA_034700105.1 Oconnorella tubifera
AACAAATATTCGATTTTTGTTATTTTTAACATAATTTTGTAATATCTACTCTAAATATAATCAATTCACGGTGGACCAATGCGGTGGAAGAAATAAAACAAGTCTGCTTCAAGACATCAATCCATCTTTGATTGATCAGTTATTTAAATACATTGTTTTATTTATTTTAATTCAGTGAACTAACAATTTTCCTAATTTGAACCACTCTTTTTGCACCACACTTGAACCACTCTTTTACGACACCATTACATACTTACACATTACATGATTTAACATTACATGATTTATCATTACATACATTTTTAAATATGTAACAGCAGCTAAAAAGTACTTTACTTATAGTTTTATTTGTCTATAATTTTCTATTTCGACTAAACACAAGCAGTGATTGGTGCATATTACAAACATACAAGCTTTGTTTAATCTCAAGCACCTGCCGGGTTATAAATAGCGTCCAATGAGAGCGTAGTGTCCTAGGAATTAGCAAAGGTTAAGATATAGGCCGTCGCGTGACGTCACCCGGTCCTGGAACCACAGAGAATCAGTGACAATTCCAAGTCTGACTTTTATTGTAAGTAGGCCTAGATGTAGATTTTTAGTGCTTCAAAACAATAAGCAATTCGTATATTGAATATATTTAATATATTTATAGTTTGTAGAAGTTTAATTATAAGAAGTCAATTAATAATTATTTTTAATTATAATTTTGTATTAATATGTCATAAATTTATATTCACATCGAACTACTAATAAATATAATTCATAGTTATAAGTTACTTAACAAGTGTATGTAAAATATTAGCTAGTTAGTTTGTATGTGTTATATCATTTATTATAAGCCAGTGTTAGTATAGAATTGTCATATTATATAAATTTGAAAAATGGTTAAAAATTATTTCATCTTCTTGCATCACTAAAATGCATTAACGTCATTAAAAGCATCATTAAAATGCATTGTTCATTATAATAATCACTAAATAATTAAGAGTCAGTTACTTTAACAATAAAGACAAAGCATGCATATATACAGAAACCTACATAACTTATTATATCTATAACTATTTAGTATTTACATGAAGTAACTTTTTATTATTTACTTTTTGTGAATAGTTTTTACCATATATATAGTTAGAAAATAAGCGATACTGACTTGAACTTATGCTCGCAAAGTTAATAATTAAAAATATTATGCACTTGGGGGGATGGTGAGGTTACGGGGGGTTGTTATGGAAAAAGAGTTTGATCGGGGTGGGGGATGGTAGTGGGAATCGTAGTATACTTAAGCTTATTTTATGCTACTTGTGAATTTTCTTTTAATGTAGAAATTGTTAAATTTTCGCTGCAGGCAATATAGAGACTAAAAGCATTTCATTCAGTAAGAAACAATGGCTGTACTGGAGAATGTTTTTGAGATTTTTGGCTCAGATGCCAACATTCTGATGGCAGTGCTGCTGCTCTTCATCTTCATCCTGGTTCTTTCCTACTTTCTTTCTTCTCCTAAGCCAGGATCAAATCCATTCGCGGCGGACTCAACGAGAAAAACCGAAGAACTTGAAATTGATCTGAAAGCTCGCGACAAAGTTCTAAAACAAGGTTGAACTGATTCGTTTTATTATTATAACGAAATTATTAGCGCGTGGTTTGTTGTTTAGATATAGGTAGTTTAGTTGACAGATATCTTTCGCTAATATCTATTGTTAAAGATGATTTATAAATATGGATTTTATTCGTGTAAGCGCGTATGAAAAGAAGAAAAAAGATATAATAAACAGATTTATGCTATCACTGAATGTAAAATATGTATATAATCTAAGCTGAATGTAGTCAGTAATTGCACATTATAGAGGTAAAAGATTTCCCCTTCTATAAGAACTGTTTTCAAATTGTTAACGTCTTATCATTTGCAAAGAAAAAATATTTTTTATATTATATAGTAAATATTAACTACATTTATTGTCTATTATATCACGTTATTTCACATGTATCCAATTTCTAGCATCTAATTAAATAATATTTTTGTGCTGATGTGACGTTAGTCAATAAACCAACCGCATTGTATATGCGTAAATACGCGCAACTTGTTTAATTTGGGATATTTTTCCAACTTTAATTATTTTTATAATATCTATATTTTTTATAAATCTAAGTTTATATTTCTATAAAAATAACATTTATTTTTAGTAATTAAACTCATTCGTTTTATATTCAGGTTTTGTTGCAAAGAATGTACCGGAAAATCTAGACGCCATTGTAATTGGCAGTGGTATCGGGGGATTGACTGCTGCGGCTATTTTGTCCAAGGCCGGTAAGAAAGTGCTCGTGTTGGAGCAACACGATCAGGCGGGGGGGTGCTGCCATAGCTTCATTGAAAAAGGATTCGAATTTGATATCGGTAAGACTGTAAATATTGCTAGATATTTATTTTCAACATTGTAAATATATATATGTATAAATGTGAATATGAGTATGTATATGTATTACCAAACATAGTGAATATATATATTTAACAAAATCAAAAGTTAATTGAATAACTGTTGGTGTGAGGGCTAGTAAAAACCGTTCATTCACAAATATTGTGAATGGGGCTGTGAATAAATACAAAATTATTTGTTTGGGTACCATTGATCAATGCGTCAGGAATCGGGTAACTGATGGGCCCCAAAAAAATTCCTAGAAGTAGGTGATGACATTTTTTGTAATCGTGCGTTTACTGAGAAAAAATGTTTCTTTAACTATGTATTGTTAATATTCAGTTGACTCAAATATATGTCAAATAATATTTTCAAACTCAATGGGAATAAATTGCACCCATAAAA
This sequence comes from Oconnorella tubifera, assembly GCA_034700105.1. Taxonomy (NCBI): domain Eukaryota; kingdom Metazoa; phylum Annelida; class Clitellata; order Enchytraeida; family Enchytraeidae; genus Oconnorella; species Oconnorella tubifera. The sequence continues at coordinate 2,817 of JAQIXG010006121.1, forward strand.
ATAGGTGGTTAAATTTTATTTTGCACAGGTTGGGTACTAAGTAATGAAATATTACCCAATAATATTTATAGAAATAAAACAGTAATATATTTTGCATTATTGTTGAATTAAATTTTTTACTGCAACATTTAGGAATACATTACGTTGGTGAAATGAGAAGCAACACAATAACGCGTTTACTTATAAATCAGATAACAGAAGGGCAGTTAGAGTGGGTCGATTTAGAAGATGAATTTGATATTGTACGTTTATTTATATTTTATAAAATAAAGAGTTAATTGCTGAATTGAATTATGCAAGAACATCAATACTGATACTCGAACTTGGATCTTTGAGTTATCAACAACTTGTAACCAAAAAAATTGACAATGAAAAATTATTTGATGAGCAGTGTTAAAGTAATATATAGTCAAGTTTTTGCTATCTCAGTTCTCAATGCGTCACTAAGAATAGCTTTTTTGTTCTGGTGTTATATTAAACGTCAAACAAACAAACAAAGAAATAACTTAAAAAGTCAAAAAATAGACATTCAATTAAAGAGTCTGTATAATTAGAATTAGATTAACAGTTATTCCAATAAATTTATAAATTTAATTGGGTTAATATTTATATCAACCAATAAATATGCTTTACTGTAATACATTATGACCTACTTATTTATTATTGTCTATATAATTTCATTCAATTTAACTAGGTGGCGCTGGGTGAGCCAGGGAAGCAGAAGTTTTACCCTTTCCGTGCTGGGGGACCCAAGGCCTTCAAGGAAGCTATGATGGAGAAGTTTCCTAAAGAAGAAAAAGCCATCGACAAATTTCTTGCGCTGATTAGAGTATGAAATTTATTCAAATTTAATTATTTGTATTCATTTATTTACTTTCTTTAACTGACATTATACAAAGATCTAGTTCTAATGTAAATCAAAGTATTTTATGTAAATTGATTCTTTTTTTTTCATAATAAAAGAAATTTAATTATTTGTTTGCATATTATAGTACTTATGAGTATTATAGTACTCGATAGCACTTATAAATTCATTCTTTGATAATAATTCTCTCCTATTTCATATCCATTTATCAATTTGTATAAAATTCTATCAAGCTCTTTACAAAATAAACAATTACTACATTGACGTTACATAATTTTGCAATTCTCCTAAATTAACATTAAATAATATTTTATTTGACTGATTCTTGAAAGGACGTGCGTGTAAACATGAAGGGCATGTTGATGGTGAAGGTGATGCCCAAATGGATCGTGCGCTTGTTGAGCGCCACTGGTCTGTTGAACTACATGACGACTTACTTCAAACATGCGCGCAGGACAGTGAAGGAAGTCCTGGATGAGATCACAGAGGATGATGATCTCAAAGCGGTGCTGGCTTATAGTTGGGGGGATTACGGTATGATCAAGTATTGTTTTATGTCATTCATCCATCCATTCATCAATCTGTTCATCCATCTATCCATCCATTCATCCAGCCATCCATTTATCCATCCGATCATCAATTAATGCACATTTATGTTTATTTTCTGAGTCTAGGATTCAGTTCATTGCTGGAGATGTTTCTGGTTGTTACTTTCTATATGTTTTTGTCTGTTTATCGATGAAATTTCACATTTATCCATTTATTTATCTACATGTCTAACTATCCATCTATTTATTCATCCATTGTTTCATTCATTTATCTTTTCATCCATCCATCATCCATTAATTTTAGTTACAAATATTCGTGTTAACATTAAATATTGAAATTTTATATTCCAGTTAAATTTATCTCGTAATATTATGAGCAGCTTAACTTTCATGCCTACAATTACTCTTACACTACAGGCTGTGACCCCGCCCATGGCAGCTTTGGCCTACACAGTGCGCTCATAAATCACTACATCTATGGAGCGTCTTATCCTAGAGGTGGGGCCAGTCAGATTGCCTATACTATAATACCCGTTATTGAACAGGCAGGGGGGCGTGTCCTTGTCAGAGCTCCTGTCAATCAAATACTAACTGATGATGGCGGAAAAGCGACTGGTTAGTATTTATATATAACAAATATGTAACTACTTGCTGCACCTTTGGTAATCATTTTTAAAGAAACACATTGTTTAATATTTTATTCATTTAATGAATGTAGTTGGAAACTTAATACAACATCTCAACTTGAAATCAAAGAGGCTTCCTATAATTTACATTTAACAGACACCAGTTTCCATTATAAGTATTGCTAATTAAATCTGTTTGACAAATAGGGTTGCCAGTTCGTTGTCTCGGAAATACCGGACACCATTTTAAAAGGTCATCACATACTTTTTTTAAAGAAGAAAGAAGCCCCCAGGTGACACCCTGGCGTCGCCACGGTTTAAAATAGTAGTTTAAAAGCTTAAAATAGATTAGTCCAAACTAATTTTTAAATTCAAAAACATGTTTTTCTATTGAGAAATTATACAAATGAAATATTTTAAATTATTAGTAATAAGCAAATGGTAAAAACTTTTAGTGTAATCAGGTCTTATTTGAATTCTACTATAATTTTAATAATTATAATTATTCTACATGTTGTCCCATTTTGCTTAGTTTTCAAAAGCGCCACGAAATATATAATAGGTGGTCCAAAAAGACTTTGCAAAAGTTAAGCACCTAGAGAAAATGCTATAACTAAGCGAAAAATTAATATATTATCTAAACTTTTTATTAGCGGTAATATACAATAATAATATGTAACATCTAATAATAACTACAAAATTTCACGCTGATATCTCAATGTGTACAATTATGAAGTTTCTATAAAAAATGTTAAATTTCAATTTAACCAAGCTCAATATTATGAAGATTATGAAAATTGAGACATTGCTTCATTCACGAAATAGGCCTAAACAATTTTCAAATATCTGCCCAACAACAATCCTAAGGATTAAAATGTAAAGAGATATTTAATTTTTAAAATACATTTTTTCTAATGTATGCATAAATAAGTTACACATAAAACTTTCAAATATTTAAAAGTCATAATAAAAAGTGACTTCTAGCGTCACTTTGATCGAGTTACTCGAGTTTTCAGGAATCCACTCAAAACCTTGAAGCAACAGTTTAATGAATGAAGTGTTTAAATGTACAAAACCGTGTGCATTCAATAATTTAGTCTAAATTAGTTTTTGAGTAAAAAATATATTTTTAAATTTAATATATTAATGAAAATAATAATTATTAATAATGAAAATAAAAAATCAGAAACTTCCGATGTAACTACTGATCAGAACGTATTTGTATTCTCAATCTTGCAACGATTCTGCGTGTAAACTTGCCACCTCACTATCTTGTTTTTTTTTCATTTTTTTTAGCTATCAGTCATTTTTGGGCCTCCTAGTACACATGATTAGATGTACTGGAAAATTCTGCAAAAATTATCGAAATATATATTTTGATCTTTCACATGTAATATATCAATATATACAACGCAAACGCCATATTTCTCAGTAGGCCTACTTTCGTCACAAGAAAAATTTTGACTCTAAACTTACACATTTAGCGTTATATAAAAAAAATTCTTATACTTGCAATGAAAATACCGGACATTTGCATGTCTGGTATTTGGTCTATTTATATACCGGACATCTGTCTCAAATACCGGACAGTCCGGTATAATACCGGACACCTGGCAACCCTATTGACAAAAGTTGAGAAATACGTTAAAAACTCTTCCAAAAGTTTCAAATATTTGTGCTCAAAATTTCCGCCTTTTCTTATCAGCTTCTTTTTCTTTTCCTTATGAGAAAATTTCTTGTATCACTATTTATTTTTGTAACTTATAATATATGCATTAAATTTTGTCAGCCTAACAATGATTTCGACTACTAAAAGAGTGATAGATATAATGGTCTGTGATGATATTTCAGGTGTTAGGGTCGGTAGAAGTTCAGGATCCGTGGATATTTTTGCGCCCCTGGTTATATCAGACGCGGGAGCCGTTAATACATTTACTAAATTACTTTCCCCTGACGTTGCAAGAAAATCCAGTTAGATTTCACTTAGTTATAAATTAGTAAAGTTTGACTTAAATCTATACAAAGCTGAAATATATTTTAATTATATTATATATATATATTTATTGAATTGAGATATTATATTAATAAATGGCATGAAATTTTGTGCAGATTAAAACTAGTACTATATTGAATGACGCATTTCCACTTATTTCCACTTATAATTGGAGGCTTTTATGTGAAGCAGTAGAGCTATGAACTCGAACCCGACAGGTCTAGGTTCAATTCCAATGTATACGCACTGTTGCGCTAACTTGCTGCACCCTTAGCAATCGAAGAAGCTTAAGTTGACTACTATGTTTGTGACATCATTCATATACAGTAATCCACAATTTCAAACTTAATGACTTCTTTATTAAATACCATCGCGTAATTGTAGACAAGTGATGCATTGGTGTTGTAACTGAAGTCAAATTTATTAAATAAGAATTTCTATAAATGAAATCCATCCTATAAGTTAATTAGCTTAAGCTAATTTTCTACAATATTGCACCTACATCGTCTACATCGTTGATGCCGTTCGTAAATGCCAATATATACTTATGTAGAAACTTGGATCTTTTTACTTTCACATTTATAATACCTAACATCAAAACATCACTTTAAAGTACATTTTAATGAACTTAACATAGTTATCGATAATAAAATTAGTGACATTTCTTCATCAGGTATTTCTCGTTTGATTGGAACAAAGGTAGATTCAGGATGTGGTTGTATTTCTTTGTTTGTTGGACTCAATGGTACATCTGAGGAGCTCCAGATCAAACCTAGAAACGTCTGGGCTTATACCGGGTTAGTGTACAAATTTGATACGTATTTCTGCTTGTGTCTTAAATTACGAATAAAATTAAATTACGTTGAGAGGCTGCTGATTTAATTCTAGGAGGGAATGGCTAATTTGTTTTTTTAATTGACAGTTTGATTTAAATTGACAGTCCTCAAAAAATTCATGTAATAACCCTAAACCTAAATTACCGAACCAACCCTAAATCTAACTCTAATTCTAACACCAATCCTAGCCTGAAAAATTAATAGTGTGAATTTTTCAGGATCATTTTGATGGATGACCGTATGGTTAAATTTTCTTGAAATTGATGTTTTACTCCTAGAAATGACTTGTCTGGTATCTCGTTGGAGTATTTAAATAGACCAGCGGACGATGTAGCAAACCATGACATACCTCTTTTGTTTATCACCTTCCCTTCCGCTAAAGATCCAACTTTTCAAACACGCTTTCCTGGTTAGTGAGTTGTAATATAAAATAATATGTAATAATAATATGTAATCGTATGTAATGACATGCAATAATATGTAATAATATGTAACACTTTCATTAAAAACTTAGACTTTAATCTTGACTTGTTAATTTTAACTTATAACTTAAATAACATTAAAGTTTGTGTATGTTTCTGTGTATGTGTAGGTAAGTCTGTTTGTACCATTATTCTTATGGGTAATTGTATGTGCCTCTGTATGTATGTTTCTTTGTATGTGTAGGTAAGTCTGTCTGTACTGTTATTACCATGGCTAGTTGGGAATGGTTTGCATCGTGGGAAGAAGAACGCGTTTCCAAGCGCGGTGATGACTACAACTCTGTAAAGAATCTGATTGGTCGCAGAATGTGGGAGCAAGTACTGGCTTTATACCCACATTTAGCCGACAAGGTTAAGGGACTAAATCACAAAACTTATTTTACATAACTTTGCAAATAAATGTGATATTAATTGTTTTCTCTCTTTATGGTTTTATGTTTAATATGCATTGTGTGGACCTGTTGATTTTGAATCCAGCGCTCTAACCACTTCTCTAACAAGCCTTGACTTGTTATCTTCTTGTTGATCTCGTTATCTTTTTGTTAAGCCTTAGTATCTTATGTACCTGGATCATAATGAGATCATTAATAATCATTTTAAATTACTTTTATATCATTATCATGTTAAATACAGGTGGAATATTTTGACGTTGGTAGCCCAGTGACTAATAAATACTATATCGGATCAGCGAAGGGGGAAATATATGGTTTGGATCACACTGCACAAAGATTTGGAAGTCCAGAAGTTATGATGCATCTCAGAGCAAACACTGACATACCGAATCTTCTCCTTACTGGTAACCAACTACTTTTTTTAAAATATAATTTGTTATATTTATTCAATATTCATCATTGTTTTATTGATTACAACAAAATCGTTTTTATTTAGTAGATCTATTGCTTTGACATTCAAGGAAGATCAGTTACTTGATTTGTAAATACTTAGTGTTGATTCATCATATGATTTCTTCACACTAGTTTTCAAAGAGCAGTATTTATATCAGTAAACTTGAAACCAAAAGATCCGGGGTTTCAATTTTGTGTGGCTTTAAATGCATTGTTTTGTTTTTTCCTATTGAAAGTTTTGGTTAACGTCTGAATTATCATATTAAATGAACCTCAAACCTAGCGTCAATTTAAGCGTCTTACTAAAAGGTGCAGAAAATTAAAAGAATAATATCTATGATTCAAACCTGGACCTGTCGCATCCGAGTTCAGAGCTCTAACAACCCTTGATAACCTACTGCAACTCCCAATTGAAAGCATTTTGTCAATTAATTATTGTAACCTGTAAAAGTTTCTAATTAAACTAGTATTTTGATTTTATATTTTACGAGTCTTTATTTAATGCTTTATATCGGGTCAGGATATCATCATAATTTATTATAAAAGTTGACTCCGAATAATATTTAGATCCTAAGTTTTGACTCTTTACAATCAGGTCAAGATATCATCAGCTGTGGTTTTACTGGGGCCATGTTCGGAGGTCTGCTCTGTGCATCTGCTGCTCTTAATCGTAATCTGTACGATGATCTTGTTCTGCTGCGTAAAAATGTCACCAAGGCAAAGTAGATTTATAACTAAGCAAGCTTGCCATAAGAGTTATTGATGTCTTTCTCTTGAGGATTGATTAACTTGGATTTGGCATTAATTGGCATTTATAGACATATTTATTATTGCTTAGGTTATGTTGTTAACTAATATTGTATAATATAATTATCTAAAGAAACACTATGTGTAATATAAAAACTAGTTTTTCTTTGGGATATGAAATTTGATTCTGCAGACATTGCGCTAGATTATTTTCTTATAATATGATAATATTTGTTCTATGATATATTATCATGTATTATATTTTAACATATGATATATTATCATGTATCATATTTTATATAAGGTAATATTTGTTCTATTAGTAATTTATTATCAAGGTGCAATTAATATTGGATAGTTTTTACTTTCTGCGCATTTATGCGCATTTATTAAGGTGAATTTCAAACTGCTACACAAAGCCTTATTAAACCATGCAGAATATTAATGCACCTGTATTAAATACTCCAAGATGTACGATTTATTAACGCGGATGCAGTTTTCATGTCGCACTAGTTGCATGAACTTGCATCAAATGCTCAGGTTTTCTTCTCAAAGAACTCGCGTCAGAGAAAATATAAACGGTGGCGCATTGTAGAGGAAGGCAATTAACAGACGCTGGCACGCAGCCGCCAGATTTCAATATCCTATAAAACCAACTTCACTCATTTCAAATATGTACGAAGATGTTTACAAACAAGTAGAAAGTACAAATGTTTAAAAAAAGAAGAAAAGAGATGTAATAAAATACCGGAGTTGAATTTAATGTATTCTCAAAAATTAAACAACAACAAAAGAGCAACACAACAAAAGAGCAACATAGCAAAAGAGCAACATAGCAAAAGAGCAACATAGCAAAAGAGCAACACAACAAAAGAGCAACA
>JAQIXG010006122.1:0-10639 GCA_034700105.1 Oconnorella tubifera
TTCCAGTGCTAAATAACACCGATAGCGACACGAAGCGTCGTAGCAGTGTTTAAACTATACACAAGACATAATATACAAAAGACTTACATGTAATAATAAAACGCTACAAAAAGATTAATATAAATTGAATTGTCGAAATCTCTCAATCAATAATCGAATCCGAAACTATCTATGATTACTATCTCTTGTCTGTTATATAAACAATAAAGATGAAAAAAGGTAGTTATGGTCTATTTATAATTTCTGCTTTTAATAAGCCATTATTGTTAAAAACCTGTAGCTTATAATAAATAAGCAGCAGTTGTTGTGGTTTTGAAAAACCAAAAAGATCAATTATTCTGTGAAATTTTGTCCTAATTTAATATATTATGATCATTAATAATAAATTAATATTGAATTTAGCTCATCCGTATAACAAAAGAAGACATTAGATTAATAATAGAATAATAGTTGTATTAATTGATATAAAATTTAATAACCTTTTTGGTGAACTTAACTAGTTATAAAATTAAAAGCTCATAATATTATAAAAGCGAATGAAACAATGACTTTTAGTGTATAATAGTCATAAACGATTGCCAAATGCTCGGAATATTTTTAAATAAATTATTGGTAGAGAGCAATATACAGTATATTTTATAATTAATTATCATTGCACTTTATAGAAGTCGCGTGTGGTGCTTATAACTTATTAGTTTAATTGCTAGATAATTAATATTTATAAACTACTGAAAAATGTATGAAATTTGTGTAGTGATCTTTGCTTAGTATGAAATAAATTAACTTTAATGGGACTTATTTAAGTTAGGGTTTCATGTAATTTTTAATTAAACTTTTCGTTAAAGTTTTTATTTAAATGAAAATTACTCCGCTGGTTATTAATCGCGTGTAGATCTAAAGATCGTACGGATCACGATGTCATTAGAGATCATCATCAGTTTCTATGGTCTGATGATGACAAGCAAGCTGATTCATGGTAAGTTTACTGCTTAAAACCCACAAAAACGTGTCGAGCCCCACAAACGTGTTACATTTTCCGAAGCTCTTTGTTTTACGCTATTATTTGCTGAATAAGTTTTGCAGCTATTGGTTTGTATGCTGTAATGTGAACGTCAATTTTTCACTCATCACTTGGTTTCTGCTCGCATGATTTTGAACATTATCTGATTTTAATTGTTATTAATTTTAGTTTTTAACATCTTATATTGAAAACTGATAATAACAGTTAAAAATAATATCAGGTAATGTAATAGTGTATTTGAATGATGTTATTTTTAATTTTTCTATTGCACTTTCACTTTGCTCGTATTTATTTGCTGTAATTTAATTTCTTCTCGGTTATTTCTATCATTTATGACTAATAAAAAAATATATATAAATAAATGTTACACATTTGATTGCACTCTCTTAAATTTTACACAATTGTCTTTGATTGAAGGGAAAGTCGACTTGCAAAGAAATATTATGACAAGTTATTCAAAGAATACTGTATCGCTGATCTCAGTCGGTATAAGGAAAACAAGGCAAGATTTATAATGTTTAATTAATGACAATATTAAACATTTTAAAATATAAAGTTTGTTTATTTTTCAATTGATTACCCGTTTATAATGATTTATGTTTGAAAAGTTTTAAGCATTTTGCTCAAGGATGCTCAAGCGAAGAAATATTTTGAGTCATGCAAGGACTCTAAGTTGAGACTTTTGATTCTGTATTATGTTCTCTAAACGATTATTGCAATTGTGTGAAATGTTTTAACTTATAGCTTTGTATTATAAATGAACTATTATTTTTTCCTATTTGAAATTTTTAATTTTTCTTCAATTACAACTTAACGATATAAATAATATCAATGCAAGTAGCTGAGTTATACAATCCTAGATTGATCTGTTGTTTTATGTCACATCAGCACAAATATATATACTTTATATATACACATGTCGTGTATACAAAACTTGATTTCGGCATATTCAATTTTTGAGCGTATATGACTGTAAGATTCAGTTAAACAAAACTTTGATTTAGCATTTGAATTTGAAGTATATAGATATATATAAATTAGCAAAGTACATAAGAATGACGGCTTACTTTTTTTAGCAATTTGTAGATTAGTGTATCTAATATCTTGCATTTCAATTTGAAAAACTCGTGTTTACGTAGGTTGCATTGCGGTGGAGAATTGAATCTGAGGTGTTCAGTGGTAAAGGTAAAACATTTGACTAATTTACTTGTAATTGTTTTTTTAGGTGTTGTTTAACGTCAGATCAGCACTAAACTAGGTTTATGATCATTTTGTTGTAAAATGTAATTTACCATCTCTCATAGTAAGTTTGCTTAATGTTTGAATTTGGGAATGACATCTCAGATGGAGCTATCGAATTAACTCGATTCAATTTTGAAATGCTTATCGTTTTTGTTATTGTAAATGTCTGATAATTTTTTTCTTTTTATTCACCCTTTTTTCTCATGTATTTATACATTATCGTACTAAAACATTTTAGTTTATCGTAATTCTATTTTCTACTGCGCTTATAAGTGAAGAATAAGATTTAATTTGAAAAAAGCTTCGTTTGACAGGTCAGTTTAGTTGCGGTGAGAAGAAATGTAATGAAGCTGATGATCTCAAAAGTTGGGAGGTTAACTTTGGATACATGGAACACGGATCTAAGAAAAACGCTCTCGTTAAAATACGTGAGATTCTTCTTCTTCTATATCGTGTTAAAAATATTTACATTTTGAATTTAAATTTTTGTATATTTCTCTTCTAATTCATTGTATGTTGCCCGAGTTATGAGAATTCTGAGGTGAGGAGATCTTTAGCTAAATACTCAGAGTTCATACATCCAACTCATGACATGTCTTTCGATTAAGGTTAAGTTTAATGTCGTGGATTACATTATTATATAAAGTTGTCTCAGATGTAGATGTCAATTTAAGCGTCTTACTAAAGGGTAAGCAAGCTTGAGAAATAATGAACTATCTGGGTTTCTAACCAGTGCTCTAACCACTTTTCTAATCAACACACTGAATCTGTTATATGCTGTATTTAAAGTCGTAGACATTAAACAGGCACACTAGTCTTTTCAGTGATACAGACAGTGTCTTTATTTCATTCAACTTTTTTTATGTATAAGCATATTTCATTATGTAACTTGCTATGAATTTTTATCGTTATTAATTACTTTTATTATTACAAATTCTTTTAATTGGTGTTAGGTTTATGTCCGGAACATTCTAGAAAACTCAACTATCATCACATGTAAGCCTAGAACAATATCTAAAAACTTTACGTTTAACGCGCAAATAACTATAGAACTTATACAAGAATAATACTTACTGATGATTTAATATAATACTTTTTAATAATTAAATATAATATAGTTTACTTTAATAATATACTTGAATAATAAAAATAAATTATTCATTGTTATTTTTATTATTTTGTTATTATTATTATTATTTTTGTAATTTTAATGATTGTAACATTTATTGTCAAAAAAATTTAAGATATTTGTGGACATTTTGTCGAGCTGATTTTATTTGCTGTACTCACTTAAACTACTAGGTCTGATTAAAGTATGTGGTGATTTTTAAACAATATATTTAAACTGATTTAAATGGTTTTTATCAAAAATCAAAATTTCAAAAAAAAATCTGTAGGAAAAAGGAAATTAAAGCCAAACGGAAATTGGACGCGGAAGAAATATCGGTTGAAACTAAAAGAATTAAAACAGAAGAAGAAACAACAGGTATAGAATTTCGTCTTTTAATCAACAATTTTGTCGTTTTAACTAATTACCGTACTACTTTTTTTAATTGTTACAATTATTGACAAATAAAATGTGGTGTTATTTTGGGTGAAGCTGTAGAATGTTGGACTTTGAATCTCAGGTTTTGGGTTCAAGTGACGTGTAATAAATCGCTCTGCACCCTTTAGCATTGTGATAAATTAATTTTACTGGATTGTTGTTTGTAGTCTAGACTTTAAGTGTTATTTTGTGGATGAATGATTTTTGAGAATATTCAAATAATATCATGAAGCGGATTTTGTAGAAGATATTAAATTGACAAAACTAGATTAGAAAGAAATAAAAAAAATTAAAAAATAACGGTATCAAAATTATTGCTTCAGCCTTTAGCAAGATCCTGGAAACTCAATATTTAGATAACTTGCTGCATTCTCTAGCAAGATTTTTGCTAGAGAATGCTAGAGAATTTTTGCGAGAGATTTTTGCTTTGAGTGCAATATGTCACTAACTTGTTGCACTTTTAGCAAGACACTACGAACACTGCATTTCTCAAAATTTTGCATTCTTTAGAGATACCCTTGCGCAATATTTTTATTACTTGCTGCATCATTTAGCCAGATACTTAAATCAGCAGCTACTTCTGAGAGTTCATACTCTAATGATAATCCAGACTCCAAAGTTAAATTGATTAAATTTTGGTGATTTTCTCAATACAGAGAGTGAGTCTAGGAATGAATCTGTGATGAATGATCAACCAACGTCAGTCGATAAACCGTCAAACTCTAAAGAGGAAACTGATGATGTGTGGAAGAATCCAGTCAAGATAACTGAGGAAGTTTCTAGGTTTGAGCTTTCATTTTGGTTTTGTCGCCATTTTACTTCTTTGGAGAATGAAAATCTGGTCAAACTTTTTGGCAGTAATTTCAGCTTTTTCCAGGGGGCCACAAATTACTTTAAAAACAATGGGATGATTTTTTTATAAATCGTGTCTCTGTGAATCATTCTGTATAATTCACAAAGGAATTATGAAGAATGACGATTAGATAGAAAGTGTGAAGTCATTATTTGACATTGTAGCCTTAAAGCATTTTGAAAATCCCAAAGGAAAATTGTTAGGTAAATTGTGTTGTGATTAAAGTAACTCAGTGTTTGCTCATTGTTTCATTTCTGTGCACTTGGGTATTTACGTAGTCTTTGACTTTTGTTGGTAGTAATATTATATTATATAATCATTATCGTCTCATTAAGTATATTTTATGCTGAATTAATGTAATTTAACATGCCAAATGAATCCTTAATAGTACAGTATCAATAAGTACTTTTTTTTGTCTTGTTGTTTATTTCAGAGAGGACGAATTTGAAGACTACTTCACAAACATGTTTCTATAGCATATAGGATGATGCTAGTTTCTTTCAAGTAACAAAAACAGTTTTCAATTTGTCAAAATTTGACCGAAACGCAGCGAGCTATCTTCACAAGCGTGGTTGTTTGGAAAAGAAATTACAGAACTCGACTTCCTTTATGAGGTCCCATGTTCAAGTCCTGATTGCTATATACATGGGGTGATGTTTTTATTTGAAAAGTTTATAAAACTTCGGAGTAATACTACGATATACTCTGTAGACTGTCTAACGGTAATTCTCAAGACAAGGATCACGGAATATAAAGCTTGGCCCATTAGAACACGATAAAAAGGACACTTTGTTCATCCGGTTTGAATAGTTGCTCTGAATTTGATATTAACTATATACTAGTAATATCCATAGATGATAGAATGTTTGTAAAATGTTTTAAACAATTGCCTAAACATAAGGATAACGTGGCGTTTATGTTGACATCGATTAAATGTAATTTATACTGTGTGTAGTATTTTGTTTGGAATCATTAAATATAATTTTGCTGCACTGAGGAATTTAAGTTTGTGTTATTGGGGTGGGGGGGGGGGGGTGAAGGTGGTAGTATTGACACACAGGTACCCCTTAAATTATTATTAAAAATAAATGTATCCTCACCCTATCGCGATCAAAAATTAGGAATCGCTGATCCAACAGCTTTAGTATTAGGCTAATTAGGCTATTGCAATCTGTACACTGACATAAATTTAAGTGTGAAAGGAAAAATAAAAATTGGATAGGCGTATTGAGAATGAATAAGCTTTTAATTTTAATGCCAAAATTTATTTAAGAGTTCTTTCAAATCTCAAAAATACTGACATTTGCATTGCAGAAGACGCTTTCAGTTCATTTATTCAATATAAGTTTAATTGTATGTCAATGCTTTTTCATATTTTATAATTTTGATTAGGCCTACATCACTACAGGCCTAGAGGCTAGAGTATTGCGCAGGCCTACAGGTTAAACGAATATAGCTATTAAATATTAAATAATTGAAGTAATTAGAAATTAAGTGAGAGAAGAAATATTATAACAAAAGGCAAAATCACCATTAAAACTTCATTAAATAATTCAGCACAATTAATTTCTCTATAATCAATTTCTTACAACAAAATAGTTCTTAAAATAATAATGAACACGAGGAAGTTGCTGAATTTTTGAATTTTTATAATTAAAAATTTGTTCATTTTATTCTACATTTGTTTGATTTTTTTATATTCTAGACATTTTGTGGAAAGAATTATTGCATTGCAGTATCTTTGCTCTAATAATTATAATAGGCCTATAGTATACGTCATTTAAAGCTCCGCAGAAAATATATTCTCGCGTTTAATTGGTCAATAATTATTACAAAGATTTTGAATCTTTGAAACCCTATCGCCATCTGGCGATTAAATATTAAAAAATATCAAATATTTGTTATTTTTATTGAAAAAACAACAATAATTACCTAATTTAAATACTTTTTATAATCAAAAACGATCATTTGATTACAGTTAACAATTTTTGGCATAGAGTTAGCTAACTTTAAAGTACATCTAAAAAATGAAAATTCGCAGAATATCGCGTTACTGTAAATTGAAGATTAAGTCAGTATTTTATGAGGATGAGTTGTGGCTGAGTGGGTTAAGAGTTCGCTCTGTGGCCATGATTCGCTGCCGCGGGTTCGAAGCTGCTAGAATCCCTAGCCTGTCGCCTTTGCAGAGTCGTGGACCTGCAAATGCCTACGGGCAGTCGGGTACTAGGACCGAAGGCCCCGCGGTACGTCCTTTTGCTTTTTGGTGTAGGCTTAAACCGAATAATTTAATGATTACGACTGTGATGGATCCATAGAGGAGGGTGGGGGGATGGTCCCCCCTTCTGCAGAGTGGATGGTCCCCCCCCTCTGCAGAGTTGATGTAATTGTTTGAGAGGCTTTATAAAGATTTTTATTGTTTTTAAAGCATAAAATCTTCTCATAAATGTAAAAAATATGTATTTGAAATGTAAAAATATCTAAATTTAAAATATTAAAAAAAGTTTTATATAAAATGGCCATGATTAAAAGCATAAAGAAAAGTATAAAACAACTTTGTAACAAATAAATAATTCGTGCTAAGTAGGCTATGCAAAGAAGAATGGGTGCTCTTGTAACATTGGCTGATCCATGGGGGGAAGGGGGCAATGGAGGTGGTTTTAATAGTTAAATTGTATGCAAGCTTGCTGGATTATATACAGATGTATTTGTTCTGTTTACATCATACAATTTCATTAAATCTTGATCAAAATTGTAAAAAATTGTCTCTTGTATGGTGGCACAACACCCCCGTGTAGTGCTAAAAAGAGGATGCGCCATAGAAAACATAGATAGTTGGTGATAATTACGCCAAAATTAATTATTTTTCTCATTTTTTTTCAATTTATAGAGAAGGATATTTGATGTAGGCCTATGTATTAAAGTCGAGTTACAGTCGAGTAACTCAGAAGAAAAGATGTGAAAGTTGTAAAAAGACGTCCGTGTTATTATCGTTTCTAACTTGATATTTTCGAATTTTTTAAAAAAAATATTTGTTTTAAAATGGGGCAATTGCCCCCTCCTCAATTTTTGTACTTATTTGTACATGTATTTGAGTAAATTTTAATTAATTGACCCTCCCCCCATCAAAAGGCAATTTGTAATTTTTAAAGCCGAATCAGAGATATTGTATCTCTCAATAGAATGTGCCAAAAGGTGTGTATAATGAAAATTGACTATTAATAAAATGTACAATTGCAGATGAAAAGAAAAAACGTTAAAATACGTCATCACAATTTTTTGGAAAATTTAGTCCCCCCTCCCCCCTAAAAAAGGTGAACATCGCTGAATACATTGTACAATGCAAACTTAAAATTATCATTAATATTGAGTTGCATTTTGACTCCAGTTACGCCACTGCTACCATTATAATACGATCAACTTAATTAATGCGTAAATTAGACACATGCTTCTAATTAAGCCTAGAACTAAAACAATTTGCAGCATTTTCAACAAATAATCTCAAGCAGAAACAAAGCAAAATGCCATTCGATTTATTCTATTTATAATAAATTAACAAATTTCGTAATTACAAAAAATATTATAATGTCGATCAAGCCGTGATGCCCCTCCCCGTAAATCCTCCACGGGCTGCTCTCAGTGGCGTAGGCAAGATAGTGTTGAAGGGGCTTTTAACCCCCCTCCTCCATTGAATTACTTTGTCATGTAAAAAAATGTGAGTTTTCCGGTTAAACACACCCCCCCTCCCCCCTATAACTATTTTAGTGAATGTTTTTGCGGTAGATATATGTATTTATAGATCAAATACATGTATTTATAGATCAAATACATGTATTTATAGATCAAATACATGTATTTATAGATCAAATACATGTATTTATAGAGCAAATACATGTATTTATAGATCAAATACGTGTATTTATAGATCAAATACGTGTATTTGTAGATCAAATACATGTATTTATAGAGCAAATACATGTATTTATAGATCAAATACATGTATTTATAGATCAAATACATGCAATCTAATGAGTGATAATCTAAAAAAGGTCATCACTCGAACATTTTGAAGAAACCTCCCCCACCTTTAGTCAATTCCTGGCATAAATTATTTATTAATGATTCCTCGCAAAGAATTATTTTAGTGAATTCATTTCAAAGAATTATTTGAGTGAATTTATTTCAAAAAATTATTTTACCTCCAAGGTGGAGGGGGGGGGGTTACAACTCACACCTCCCCCCTTTACCTACGCCACTGCTCCCCCTGGATCCCCCTCGATTGTGCCCTTACTCCTTCTCGTCGTATCGCTGTCAGCTTCTCGTCAGTCACCGACACCTGACTCCTTCACTTGTCAAGCGATTATGTTCCTCGTTCTCGCTCAACCGGAAATTATAATCCTCTCGCGATGTTAATCGAGCGTTTCGCCTTTCAGTTGATGCGCTACTCGATGCTTTTTTCACGCGTTTCGTTTCTCAATAGGATGAGATTATTTTAACTTTCAGCGGATTTTTAAGCGAACGTGTTCAACGTATGCTGTGCGGAGATTAAATTGAAAGATCTCAAAGTTTGACATTTCCGTCAATTTTTTGATAACAAAGAAATAAAGAGATTGTTCAATTTTGTCTGCATTTCTTTCAATCAGTGGAAAATATTTACAAACGTTCAAATAAATGAAGTGTAATATGTAATTTGTATGTTAAATTGTTTATTTTAAATTATTTTATCTGAGTGGTAGGGAGGAGTGGAGGTACTTTTGCTTCGCTCTGTCTTTTCTTTGCAGCTGCTACATTGCGATACAGTGCTATACATTAATAATTAATAAAAACGGAAGTCTGCATTTTATAATTTTACCCGTACACATGCACGACTTACTACTTTTTAAAATATAGAACTATTTTTATTTCAATAATTTAATATGGTTTGCTTGACCCGCTAAATCGGCCCTTACAAATCGTCGCCGATTGTTAGTTTTTAGGTTAGAGCTTGAATTAATTTAGATTTAAGCTTAAAATTAACTTAAGTTTAGATTTAGATTTGAAGTTAACCTTAGGGTTAAAGTTACGTACTAATTGATGGGGTCGATTTGTTGGATGCTCTATTATTTATACATTCTCTATTTACTACGCTAAATGAATTACAAGAATCTTTAACTTAACAAACTATTTACTCCAAAATTTGTTGTCCCTTTTGTATGTCATTATGTCTGATACTAATTGATTTTCTGTCACAAAAGAGAGCATTTTATGCAATTCTCTTTTCCGGACTAAGCATTCAGGTGAAAGCGATATTTGACATCCGATATACGTAGCGCGAGTGAAACAGTTTTGCGTTTTTAATTTCTTTGCCTCTGCAACACGACTGCTTCTCAGTTTCTTTTGCTTCAATTCAGACACGAGTTTGTACAGACATGAGATAGATGAAAAGTGCCGATGGGCGTGTTCAAAGCATAAGTATTTATAACGAGGTTTCATTTCTTTACAAGTCCCGCCCTTTCAACCCGTAGCCAATCAGTGATACATAAGTGCATTATTTGGAAAAAAGATACTTAATAGCAGTTTAATGTAATTGTTGAAGACAGGATTTGGAACCGACGGATCCAGGTTCGATTCCCGTGAAAATTATATTGCAATCTAGTATAGCAATACACTCATTATTTTGATAACTTGCTGCACCCTTAACTTAAAGGCCTTAAGCAAAAAATTAAATCGGCTTAATGATATACGTCTGAAAAGTCATAAATGACGCGTCATTTTCAAATTTTATTCCTGAATATTTTTTTTGGAATTCAGTGATCATACAGTAAAGTATAATATTCTGTGCGTTACAAGAAAACAAAAATTATTTTTCAAATTATAGAAGTTATTGTTATGTTAGGGGCGGGGCTGGCTAGTCACGATGCCTCGCTTGTTGCAACACAAGAGAACACGAATCAATGAGTCGTCGCCAGACAGGAATTGATTGCAGGGCGTAGCGTGAGGA
>JAQIXG010006123.1:0-10637 GCA_034700105.1 Oconnorella tubifera
GAGAGAGAGAGAGAGAGAGAGAGAAAGAGAAAGAGAAGAATGAGGGGGGGGGCCTGTGGCGAATCTAGCAAATTAATTTTAAGATAAGACTGAATATTTTATATAGTAATTAACTGAGAAAATGTTGATTTGCTACTTAGTATTGTTCATCATTTTGCAAAAGATAATTTAAACTTATTTAAAATTCCTCTTAATTAAAATCAATATAAGTCAAATACTAATCAAAATACTAATCAAATTACTATTGTACATTTTCGTTTAAATTAAGGGGCAGACCCCTTGCCCAATTTCTCGTACTCATCGCCCCCCCCCCCTTCTCTCTGAGTTTATGCGTTAGATAGTCGGAGGGAGGGGGGAAAGGGGAGAATTACTCCTTTGTTTTTTGCGCCGTTTCATTCTCCCCGGCCCGCGGTATCGACCGGTGCGTCGCGCGTCCCGGCTGCAGTGTCAAGAGTGCCCGACGAGCTCGGCCGTTGTATTATTATTATGTGCCGAATCACATCGATTGCATGGCCGAATAAAGGCCCTGTGTGTAGAGAGAGAGAGAGATTGAGAGAGTCTTATAACTAGCAATGGAGAGGCATTTTCTAGGTATTTTGTGAGAGTATTTAGAACCAGTTGGATTCTGGTAGTAATTGCTTGTTTTATATTTAAGAGCAATTAGTAAAATAGAGATACTAGTCTCCATAGTATTAAGATGTAGGAATCTATTATTTAGTATTATGTTGAATGTAGATTTATTTAATTCTATAAATTAGAGTTAAGTATGAAATATAGGCATTAAGTAGTGATAATGATTTCTAGTTTGTGACTATAGTAGAATAAATAAGCGAAGATTTTGTTCAGATATTTAATGAAATGTTTATTTTATCTGTAGTAAATTAATTAGGTTTAACGTCTATATAAACTGTTATCTATATCAGCCTAAGCGTTTAGTTTATGAATTTGCGTAATTTTGAGGTTAAACGATCAGAATTTTTACAGTGTGATAACATTTATCTGTTTCATTTCAACTCTATAGGCTTAATAATATAGACATTTAGGGAATATAAAATATTGCATGATATGAGCGAAAATGAATGAGAAGTTAGTATAATAACTGCAGTCAAAATTTAAGTTTCTATATATCTTATAGACGAGATGTTTAAAACATCCAGTTGCCGAATACATATTTCTATTCTGCTATCAAAATATTATAATCGTCATCTTTAGCATCATTCATGGCAAAAATAGTCTAAAATTTATCAGTACTTTTGTATCGACCTAATGCTGAGACAGATTGTAAGATGCAAGTAGAAGTGACAGTTTAAGCTTCCTTGTTTATGCGACGCGTGACCGAGAGAAATAATTCGCAGCAAATTGGGCACTAACTTTCGTACTGTACTTTTATCTTAGTATATTGAAATCTCATTTCGTCTGTCGATTAATAAACTGTTGAATCCGTAGCGAATAAATGTGGCCATCGTATTTATTTGATGCAATTTTTCTATTAAACATTCAATTATAGCTAAACTTTAAAGCACATGAAATAGAAATATTGAGAGAAATTCGTCAATAAATATAAACATAGCTAGTGATTTATAATTTAACGGTAAGATATGTAATATTGTAACTTGTAGTTTTATATTATTTATTTACTGAACGTTTTGTTATCAAATTTGATCTGTTCTAGCAAATATTCCTAAATTGAAAAACTAAGATAAAACAAAGATAGACAGACCTCAACGTTAAAAGCCAGAGGCATGCAGACATTCAATGTCATCAAAAATATCAATTTATGACAAGAGTTCGTGACTTTAAGTTGACTTTATGACTGTCAGTGTTGACTTCGTGACTTGTATGTCATTAATGGAATTAGTAACGTGACTGGCTTATATGTGTGAATGAAAAACTTTGGCTTTTTATTCTACTTTGGTTTTTTAGAACAAAAACTATCGCAGCTTTTAATATGAAATGGATTTTAGAATATTAGACCGATAATAGATGATATTGATTATTTTTTGTTTAATATTTGTGCAAATTATATTTTTAAGATTTGTGTCTCGGTCTATTTAAGAAATTAAACTGCCATAGGTTAAAACGAATAAGTATTATGCAGCGTAGATATCGTATATTTTATATTTATCTTTCATTAGACTAATATCTAGATTAGAATATCTAGAGTAGTTTTTTTATCTAAAAGTGCAGACGAACATGACAATACGAAAATAAGTATTAAATATAGTCTACATCAAATATATACAGTTATATCAATATTTTTACTTTATTTATATACTGATGTTATTAACTTGTTCTATTATCATGAATTTGTAAATCTAAATGTAAAGCGAACAATATAGTTGACAATATAAAATTTATGTAGCGAACAAGAAACTTAAACTATATTCGACACTAAATGAGACTATTAAAACTCAACGAAAATTCGGGAAAGACTTGATGTAATAACATTTAACAATCGCGCAATAAAATTGCTGGATCTTTACTTTAGAAATAAAATCGTGTTTCTGAAACGAATGTTGAATACATTTCGCGCAGCAATTAGATACGAGAATGAAATCTGAGTTTAAAATTACAATAAATTGCAAGCGGAGTTTAAGCTATAAATTTCAATCAATTAATTCTGTTACATTCAGCTGTAATGAAATCAAATCTCCGTTACTTAACACTGTATTTATCTTCTAGCGAATCTGCTGCTAAATCTTTTTTATTTACATAGGTTGATAGAGAGAATTTTGAATAAAAATTTCGCAGTAGATTAGATTTACGAGATTTGCTCTCAATTGTATGTCTTCTTTTATCGTTTTCTTTCACTATGGCAGACTCTCGCTTTCTCCTTCGGTTTGTTGTTTGCACAAAGGAAGTGGGTTCAGCAATCTCGAGACGAAAAAGAATCATTTTAGAAAAAATTCATATTACATTGTGGAAGAAAATTTAGTTTTTAATCGAGGTAGATAAATTTCGTTTAATGAAAAATCTTCATTAAGTATACGGTGTTATAACTACATAAACTAATTTTAAATGGTTTCTTCATTTAGTAAAAACAACTCGGTTTGGCATATTGGTTATAAAATAGTAATATTATTTATTTATAAACTAATAAGACGTCTTTACTAATATATTTAACATTTTTATCGTCAACCGTGTTTTTTTAAATTCTGTTTTCATCTCACAAAATGCAGTAAGTAACCCGATAAAATACAATAAAATACTTCAATCTCTAAATATATTTCAATTTCTGAAGTATTTGATTAGTATTTAACTCAGTTATTTTTAACCAAAATCAAAATATTGACCAAAGTCGTTTGTATACAGCGAATTACTTCTCAAACATAAATTATTACCGCTCGTTAAAAAATCGTTTCTTCTCTCACCGAATCCTATTCGCTTTTTATTGCCGCGAGCACAAGTCGAGTTTGTCCGGAAACTGATCAAGTTTGTCCGGACGAGAGTCCGGCCTTCCGGAACACCGGTCAGTTTACCCGGTCGTCGCTGTCCGGGCATTCATTTGAGCTCTCGAAGACGAAGAAGCGCATGAAAGGAGATCCATCGATGTAATTATTTGTCCGGTCACTTTATCCTTGGTGAATGTAATCAGAGAGAAGTGGTTGGTTGGTGAAAAGTAGAAAATAAGATTGTTGCTCTGAATGCTGTGGGCGAGTGTAATGGAGATGCATTAAGATGCATTGTTTGGATGATTATTTGGTTACTGGTCTGATTAGATTATTATATGCTTTAGAGTAATTTTTATCAAATATTTGATAAAAATAAGCCTTATTATAAGTGCTAATTTAACATAACAGCACTAATAATTCGTATTCGTAATAATAAATATTCGTAATTTCTTCTAAGTTTATTTAGATTGTCAGTATATTGCTGTGATTATTCTGAATGGCAGTTATACTCTGTTAGTAGCTAGGTGCATTTGTTGCAACTAAAAATGAAATGAGCTTGATTTATTTACATTATTTTAGATTTCATTATTTGACAAGATAAATTTTTATGTAAACCCTTATTGGATTAAACCATAGTTAATTGTTAAATATAAAAAAATATTGGGCTTTTAAATTCAAAAAGTCCCTGTCACTATGAAAAATCCATTGATATTAAACTATTATTTAAATAATATTTCAGTTATACAGTATCCACTTTATAAGCTGATGTGGATCACAATTTTATATTTTTTCACCCCCCCCCCTCCAACCTCCCCCGTTCCCTCTATAGCTGTAATTGACTTTTACGATTCCCTGCTTTGCGATTCTTTCCTTTGTTCCGTAGGCCTATAGATCTCAACAATTTATTAACTTCATAAAACTTTGTAATGATTAATCTTGCACATAGTTCAGTTGTATACCTCCAAATATTAAATTTAATAACCAGATTTCACTCTTATCATATTACCTTATGACATTTATTATCATCAACATATTTTTACTATTTCAATTAAATTTTAAATTTTCCTTTCGATTTCTTTTCCAGTTTCATTTATACAGAAATCCACATCAAAACTAATGCTATGATAACCACGTTTACATTATAAATTAGACATTTACAAAAAAACTTCTGCAACTGAAATGCCATATTACATTTTGATGTATTGTTTATTAAAGAATGATTAGTGGGGTTTTTTTTTACGGTCGCGTGTTCAGCAATGATCTAATGAAATTCTCTTTCATCCAATTCCTACCACGATGAATGTTTGAGCTAAATTTATGCGGCGCTCAGTAAATAAATAATGAGACGATTCGCGTTTTGGGAATGCTCTTTGATAGTGGAGCAGTGGACACGGGACGATATAAACTTGCAAAACAGCCTTTGTTTAAGATCTAGAGCATTCTGTTTATTATTGTTTCGAAATGAGATTTGTATGTTTTGTAATTCGTGTATCTTACAATACGATTCTTAATAATGATATTTTGATATCCAGCATATTGTTGTTTCGAAATGAGATTTGTATGTTTAAAGAAAAATCAAGAGTGGATCTATAATTAGATTCATATAAAAGGGAAAGGAAACGTTTTAATTTACTCTCTCCTCCCCAAAAGAAATGAACACATAACAGTATGTATCTTTAGTTTTTGTTAAATATTTTTGGAAGTAACTTTAACAGCTGTCAAAATTTGAAATACAAATCTAAGCCTGTAGTTATAAAACTTTCCAACAATAATATTTAATATTCAATTATTATTCGCAAATTAATCACATTATAACATTTATCTTTTTCTATCCCCTTATCTCATTTCTAATATTCTTTTTGTAAAATTTACTGTCGAATGCAATCGTACAATAAAAACGTCACTAAGTGCCTTGCTTTTAAGTTAAACCGCTATTTGGTCTAAAATCCATTAACCATCCCAGGTTTGACTGATGCTTTTTCATAATGGCCCACTCCCTCCCCATAGCACGCTCCCTTCCCATGACACACTCCCTCTTAATCAATAAATCAGTCACTATTCGCAGTTTAAGTGCACGGATTTGTGTGTGCCCTTTACGAAAGCCTTTATTTTTTATTTCTGAGCATAAATGTATGTAACACAATAAAGTCTGTGAAAGTTTTTCTCTGCAATTTTCTGTCGAATTTTGTTTGAAAGACTGTTCGTTGAACTCAGTGTCATTAAATTTGAGATAAAATCAGTCACTAAGGTTGTGACACCCATGGTACAATGTTTTCGTTTTCATGTGACGACCTTTGTTTCAATAAATCATTTGCACCAGTGAGTTAATATTATTTTATTCGTATCGAATTAAGTATATGAATTCTTAAATTTTGTAAAGAAATATTTTGGTATCTTAATAGTACCACCGGGTAAGGAACGCCCCCCCCCCCCCACTGGTAACACCATTAAATATAATAATTTCCAAGAAACAACTCCTTTCCCTAAATTAAATAAACATTATCGCCCTTTTTGGAGGCGTAAATACATAGAAATGAGGCTGCAACTGCAACCTCCCGAATAATTTCATAATAGAATCTTGATTGTGATTATCCTCTAGGATTATAGAATATAACGTGTGATGTCCTTCGATGTGACTGTACTGAATGGATTGCATGAAATGATGAAGTCCTGTAACTAGTCCATCTATAAATATCTGATGCGTTTTAATAATACCGATGCAGCCCGTGGGACTAATGGCAGAACGTATTAATACGTGATAATATAGGCTAGTTGATTTATTGCATATTTTATTTTAAAGCGAAGACTAGATTTGGATATAAAAGAATATGAGGCTTAAAATACAATTATCTATAATGAAGTGCATTAACTTAGTTAAAAGTAGTCTCGTTGTACACTTTGTTCAAGAATGATGATTTTCCATGTTTTGGTGGCTATTATATGTTGATGTTCAGTTTTAAAAGTAGTTTTATCATAAATTTATAAAACCAATTTATACTTTACTGACTTACATGTTAATTATACTCTCTTCAACGAAGCTGATGTAAATATCTTAATTATATTACTCAGATATTCAACACTGAATAAAATGACTTCAAAACCATTTCAATTGAAATTACTTCAAAACAATTTCACTTTATGACGTAACACGATACAAATCATGAAATATCTAAACAATCGCGTCACTTCTATCAAAGTAACGTTAATGCGGAACAATATTTATGACGTAATTAGATCATCACGTCATACAACAGTACACTGATCATATATTATCAATTAATTATTTGAGCATTACTTACTTTAAATTATTAGGCTACATATTCATCCAATTACGTCATTATACGTGATTAATTATTACGTCATTCTACGTGACGTCACGGAATTAAAACAATGAATCTCTCACTGGGCCGAGTAGCCAGTGATAAGATGTCGATGTTGGGCCGAGCCATTGGGGCCAAGCTTCAGAAGAAGCAGCAGGAATTGGACGAGCAGAGGGAGAAGGAGACCGGCCCCGAGACCACCGTTCATCACATGAGGCACCCGGGGCTCCAACACCAGGCGTCCGAGCCTCTGTGTATACTCAACTGCTGCGGGAGGGGCAAGCTACACATCCTCTGGGTGGTAGGTCGTTCATTTACTCTCAAAAAATTATATAGTTTTAATATTATTTGTTATTGTTATTAATATTATCACTTTTTTATGGATTTAGTTGTTTTGCGCGAAAGATTTAAGACGACAAGATTTAAAATATTCTGGGGATATCACAGAAATTATATTTAAGAGATTACGAGTAGTGGGTTTGGCTATAAGATCATTTTTTTATATGATTTCAAAGGTATTTAAGGATCGTATATTTAACATACATAATATGCTACTATTTATGCGACCAATAATTCTTATATCTTCATCTTTAAATAATTTAGCTTGTTTTTGTGGTCAAAATATTTCTAAATTTCACAAAATTATGATTCCTGATCATATTTTGCATCTAATACCAGAGCGCCTCGAGCCTAATTGGACACCCCTGGTCGTCCCCGCACTCCCCCTACGCTCAGTCTATCGACGCGGACCCCTCGATGGCCGCTCAGCCGCCCTTCCCTCCCTCCCTGCCGGCCACGTCGAGGGACGGGGGCGAGGGGTTGGGACAGGGGACGGACGACTCGGCCGCGATCGAAGTCGCTTCCGATTGCAACGGAACGGGTCTGTAGTTTGTTTGGTTGTCTGTTTGACAGTGTGTCTCATTGTGTGTCTATCTAAGCCATTGTGGTTATGCCTATGTGGTTGTTAGCAGAATTATCATTTGATATATTTTGGTTGATGATTGATTAACTATCTAATCCATTCAGTAATTTAGTAATTTAAGACATTTCAATTCGAATATTAAGTTTAATTCTTTGAATTATAGGATCAGGTGAGCCAGAGAAATTAGGCCGAATTCAATTCAGCATCAGCCATGACTTTCACGCAATGACCTTGACATTAAAAATTCTCCGAGCCGTTGACCTTGCGGCCAAAGATTTCACCGGAACCAGTGACCCCTATGTCAAGGTCATGCTGCTTCCGGATAAGAAGAATAAACTGACGACGAACATCAAAAGAAGAAATTTGAATCCTCGTTGGAACGAAGTGTTCGCTTTTGAAGGTAGGAAACTGAAGTAGATCTAAAATTTTATTGTTTTTGCTAATATTTCGCATAAATATGATCGATTTTCTGTTATTGCAGTCTTCTCTTTTATTTATATATAACATGGTACAAGTTTATTTAGGTTTAATTATCTAAACAAACGTGAAACCATATTTTAAACTGAAATAAATTTTCGATCGCTTTAAATTCTGTAATTTACTCTTAAATTTCGCGATAGCGATAGCACTTTATTAAACTAAAAATTATCAGTAAGTTAAATGATAATAGATTCAATAATATTTATCATATATTTCAGTACGAAAACTACTAAACTGCAAATATGCTGTAATTTTTCAAATTAGAAGAGACCAATAAAACTTTTAGTCTCATTTTATCTCTCACATCAATGCATCAATCTATGACATTATAAAATGTCATCCCATTATTTCAGCTCTCTCCCCTATGATCTTTTTACTGATGTTAATTTACAATGCTGTCGTTTAAACAATACGAATTATTGCTAGATCATAATAGCATTCACTGGTCTCCATCTAGTTGCAAATGATATCACTAAATGCTTTCATGCAATTACCAATATAATTAATATTTTATGACTATAGGAATGTACAAAAAAGTTTATGGCCGAACAAATTAACAATTAATATATTTAATGGATTACAAATGTATATTAATTTTGTATGAAATACTGTTAGACCCCCCCCCGCCCCCTCAGTTTTTATCTCTAAGTTTAACCACCTCGTATAGAAAGTGAGAGGGGAGGAGGGGGAGGGGGGGGGTTATACCCTCATTGATTGATTTATTGTCGATTAGCCTTTTTCGTAGATTTCAAGGTTCCTCCGATTGCATAAATTTGCAGCCTTTAACCCTGTGTGTATTTATGTAAGTCGAATACAACGCATTTTTTCGTTTATAATCGAGACTTGGGCCAATTTGCAGCGATTTATACGACTTTGTCAATCTTATAAAAGCTCAGAGCAGATTTACATTTAGAATAATGCGTCAACAAATTGTATCGCTTTTATCAGATTATTGGCGGAACGAGAAAGAAAAAATATCTGTCTACTTCCATGTGTGTTTGTGTGTTTGTTTGTTTGTGCGTGCTTGTGTTTGTTCGTGTGTTTGTGTGTTTGTTCGTGTGTAAGGGGGGGGGGAGGGGGGAGGTTGAAGGCAGTGTTATTTATCAGCTTTAGAATAATCTGAGCTTAGGAGAGGATATTAATAGTACTTATTTCTGACTATTATTATAAATGATATCGCTTAGCTTGAGGTACACAAAATCTCTTATATCGAAAATATGAAAAAGGATTTTCAGAATTAGGGAAAAAAATCACTATATTACTTCCAGTTAATTTGCTAGTTTTAGTGATATTATAGGCCTGCTAATCAGTTATAAATTGTACCGTTTTTAAACGCTTTATTTTACACAGAAAGAATTTTTTAAAAGGGAATTGCCTTGAAAAAGAATCGCGTCTCTCAATCATCTGAACATTTGTTTTTAACTGGTCAATGTTAAATTATAAACTTTTTCAGTAATGCATTATCTTACTCACAATTAACGAATGTACAGTAAACGCATTTAATAACTAGATTTTTTTATTTGCTGCTTATTTTTGAGGGTCACCCATAAATACTGTTGGCCCCTTATGTATAAAATGCCCCGGTTAACTACCACGTGTGCATTCATTTAACAAAAACTGCTTAAAAGCATCATATTTTGCTTTTTACCAAAAACGCCCTGCAGTATTCTGCAATACGACTTCCGCGTAAAAGTTTCTTGTCGATAACTTATTACCGTTCCGTCCCAAAATAGTTCCGGCCTCGCTAGAAGATAGCCGGAACAACGATTGAAATATAGCCATCGAGATGTGCGCGGAAACCGGATCGATTGAGTTCCGTTGTTGGTTGAACGGAACGGTTAGTTTTATTAGTTTCGGACATTAACTATTTCTATAACAGTGACATTTTCTACTATAGATAAGAGGGTTGGATTATTTGTGGCTTCAGTAAATTTGTATGCTGCTATAATATAAGTGTATTTTTAAAATGAATGGATGAAAGATGAAGAAAATTGCCTCGAGCTGAATTGTAAATGAGATGAAACTGTTTCGTATAGGCGTCATGTAAATTGTAATGTAATTCTGCGATGAAGTGTCCTCGTGAATCAAGTTAATAATAATCAAGGAAAGAGAAAAAGAGAAACTTCAGTTTTGCGACGAGTTGCATTGTTTAATCACGCAACATTTGTTATGTTAGATATCGTATACCAAGCAGAATACAAATCTCAATATTAGAAGAGTTGGTTATAATTAGGTATAAATGTCAGTTATCTTGTAATTTTATGTTTGTTTAATCGTTGGATTTGTCTTTTGTAAAAATTAAATATATTTAGTTAGTGAACACAAATATAATATTGAACAAACTGAAATAAATGTCTATTGTGTTTTTGTCAAATCGAGATATTCAGTGCATATATAAATATTCAGTGCATACGTACACTGTACGGTTTACATTTAAAAACATTCTAATATATACACTTGTTCATATACATATATACTATAACAGTAGTATTACAGCGTATACATATAATCTCTCTAGCTATA
>JAQIXG010006124.1:0-10635 GCA_034700105.1 Oconnorella tubifera
ATGCAGTAAACTATAGTTGCGTTGGAGCCAGAGCTTCCGAGCAACTATTAATTCACCCTGGTCACTCCAATCACTAGACAATGTTGTAGGAAAAATTAGGTGTGAATCACTGACCGAAGTTGCGGTAGAAGTAAGGTGGGAGAAAGTGCCCGCATAAGTATTCTTGATCACTCCGGTCACTGCAGTCACTAAAAGGTGTCACCGGAGTCCAAGTGGGATGGGAACCAGTTTCATTGAAGTCCAAAGTTAGGGTGGGAGTAATTGCTCGTCTTAGTACTCTCGGTCCTTGCGGTCACTCCAGTCACTCGCCAAGGTAACCCGAGTCTATGTGGGGTAGGAACCAGTTTAAGTGAAGTCTAAATTGGATTAATGCCAGTGCCTGCCTAAGTACCCTCGGTGAATCCAGTCACTCTGATCACTCTGATCACTCGCCAAAGTTAAAGTAGAAATTAGGTGGTATCCAGAGATTTTTTAGAAAAAAAGTCCTTCTCCAGACTCCTGAAACAAATCATCCAATCATCAACGATTCAAAACATCACGCTTAGTCAAGCATAACTACTACATAACCATTCCCACTAAATTAATCTTATTAAAAGATGCACAAATCACCTTTGGTATAAGGCAAATATTGATTTAAATTTTAAAGAGGAACTCAAATCTTGGATATCCTGGTTACCAGTCGTAAAATACTAAGAGTAAGTCAATAATAGTCACAGTTATTACATTCTACATTCCAAATTAAGTCTGAATTTATTAATAATTTTTTAATTAATAAAGTACTGAATAAATGACATGCTAGGTCTGACATAGAATGTAACAGAGAGAATTACTTGTAATGTGTTCAATAAGTTTACATTATCAAGCATAATCTACAAACTTAGATTTCTATTTATGTTATCACTTTACATTTGATTTTTCATATCTAAAGTGATAACATAAATACATTACGTCTAAATAATCATTTGATAAAGATAGCAGCAACTACAAACAATGTCTCAACAATCATTTCAACTAGAATCATATACTTTGGTGTCAGAGATTGCGACGTTTTACTAACTTGCTTCATCTTTTGGCCGAGTGGCTTCATTATTGACACATATTTGATGATGATTCATGAGTTCTACAAATCAACAACTCAATAATAAATGAATATTAAGAAAAATAGAAATACTAAAGAAAAATATACCTCAGCATTTGGAAGCTCATTCTCTCATTGGAAGCAACCTTCCTCCTCTACTTGTCCATCATCTTCAACAATCTCTGACCTAGAGGCAGACAGACACTTCTCTACGTGGACATCATTGTCTGCATATGACACATCTAGAGGTGATGGACGGACTTGATGTGTGACTGAAGGTCTCTAGGTGATGTAAGGACTTGAGGTGTGAGTGAAGGTCTCTAGACGATATAAGGACTTAGGGTGAGACTGATGGTCTCTAGGTGATGAAAGGACTTGAGGTGTGAGTAAAGGTCTCTAGACGATATAAGGACTTAGGGTGAGACTGATGGTCTCTAGGTGATGTAAGGACTTGAGGTGTGACTGAAGGTCTTAAGCCGATGAAACGTCTGCAGTTGAGACAGCATTTAGTTGAATAAATTATTCATATGAAGATTAATAGAATGATTGATCCAGGTCGAGATTCAGGCATCACATAAAAAGCTAGTTATCACGTCAGAGCTAGAAGTAAAACCTCTTGAACTACTTCTTTTAAAAGTTGTCCAAAACATTCTCGTGCGATTCATTACTCAGGCAGTAAAGCCATTCAAAGTCATCATCACCTCGAATGTGATGAGAGGCATCTCTTCATATATTTTCTGCATTATCAGTCACAATCAATGATTTAAAATTCAATCACGGCTTCGGTATACAGTATATTCTTACTTTGTTATATTGTTACAAATCACGGAACCCTTGACCGATTTAATCATAGAAGCACCACTCTGAAAGGAACTCTCACTAACGCTATCCACCTCGGCCTATCATTTGATTGCATATGTAGCTCACCCTCTGAGTAACCCGTCCATCTTCCAATAGTGTATAACCATGATGTGTGGGGGCAAACTCTCCAGCGATTGCCTTCAACTCTTCCTTGGAGTATAGCATTGGAGAGCTAATAAGCTTGATTGACATGACCAAAGGACTACATTTTTCTTCTTTTAGCTTTATATGGTAGATGTTTATGAATTCCTCTGATTTTTGTTATTTCTTTTCTCACAGAGTCATTTGTTCGGTGCGCAGTGTAGGGAATATTTACAACCCAGAACTAGTTGTAGTATTAATGTTTCAGCTAGAGAGAGCAGGGCTTTCGGAATGTAGATAAGCGCTAAGAAAAGCAATGGGAAATATTAACATAAATGCAGATATATCATGTAGCGGGAAAGAAATTTGAAATTGTTGAAGTATCGAGGAGCACGTCTAGGCAAGGATGAAGAATCGATTGAAGAAATTAAGTGACGCATTGCGAGTGCCACAGTAACGATTGCAAAACTAACAAGAATATTGAAAACCAGGCATATATCAGTGAAAACCAAAATCCACTTGCTACAAACACATGCCACCCCAACTGCGCTGTATTGATGTGAATTATGGACCATATCAACCGAGGTAGAAAAGAGATCTACTTGATAAAAATAAAGCAGATCCCTTTTGGATCTGCTTTATTTTTATCGGGTTTTAAAAACGATTATATTTATGCAAACTTCCATCTTTTTGGTAGTCTACTGTTTATCAATATAAGATTACAAAGTTATAATAACTTTTGTTGTCAAGCAAGATTGCTAGTTCCTTATCATTTCATCCTATTTAGCAGAACTTTGAGTTGAAGCTGTGCTGGATTCATATACATCAGCTAGAAGTTTATTTATTTCACAATATTTCATACTCTAATTCTTTCTTTCACTGTACTGTTATCTTCAGTAAAAATTAACCACTATACAATAAGTAGCCTTTAATAATAGTAAATCAAATAGCCTTCTTTTGTTTTACTTTTCATTGTAGTTACAATTTATTCTCAACTGCCCAAAATTGTCCGCATGCACACTGGCTTCAGCTTCCTTAGTATACTTAAAATTCCCATTTCACTCTAATCTTGGCATGATTTTGTTATTTATAATACCATTCATCTTTTTAGTTATTTTCCAAATATGACCAAGTTTTGATGAACTTGTTAACTATTACAGAAGCTATTCCAGTGGTTTTTTGTTTTACTTTTTATTAGGATTCAGTCTGTTCTTTTCTTCATCTATACTCAAATGAATCATCTAATTGAGCTTTATTCGCTTTCATTCTTGCTTGATTTCTTGATTACTTTAATGCTTTCAGAACAATCAGTATCCCAGTATATGATACAATTCAACTTATTTTATTATTCATGTTAAAGTTGGAATACTGCTGCTGTAATTATTGCTGATATAATATATTTCTTATTCTGGTCAATTTCTTGTCTTAAGGTTATGAATGATAACATTCAGTTCATTGCATTTTTCTTTATATTTAATCCAGTTGGATTTTGTTGATATTATTTTTCTTCAATGTGAATGTTACTTTAATTAACATTCCAATGATTATTGGAATATGCTCAGATCCGACAGTAGAATCACGGACATTTCAGGAACGTTTTAATAAAATATTTGATGAGTTTATAATAATGTCTAGAACGTTCCCTCACCAGTATTTAAGACTAGAAAATTCTTTTAATCAATAATATTTTCTAATACTCTTATTTTGTTGATGCTTGAATTTCCTCACAAGTAAATATGCTTGTTAAATTCACTAACTATGACTGTATCTAACTATGACTGTATTACGATTTAAGATGTAAACATTCAGTGATTTTACATCAATATTAGACAATATGTACACATTATCAATTCAAACTTTTTGTACTATCCAGAGAAATCTATTGTGCAGTATCTCATTTCTCTCGACGTTTATTTCTCTATAATTCAAACCCGCTGTTATTAAGGCTTCAATACTTCCATACATGATGTTTTGAGTGTTTTATATTATGGAGTATCAAAAGAGATTTTTGATTGGAGTTTAAGCCAAGTCTCTTGAATACAGATGATATCTGGCACTGAACTCTATTATCCAAACAGATAATGAGCCGTAAATAAAGACTCTGTGGGCCACATTTAATCTGAGGGTCGCACTTAATTAAGATAGATTTCCATTTATCACCCCCTGTGGTAGCTCAGCATGTTCTGAAGACTATAATTATAGAACATTGTATAAGTTAAGTTGCCAGGTTTTCTTTTTTCTCTCATTTCTCTGAGCGAAAATGAGTTTAATCCATTTTGTTTTTATTTCTTCATCTATTTCTTCATTTGTTTGTTCAATTATTTGTTCATTTATTTGTTCATTTATTTCTTCTATTTACATTAATTCTGTTGGTGTTATATCTTGTACTGTTGGCCTCATATTATTACTTTTAAAGTTTTCACTTCTGAATTCAGTTATGATTATCTCATTCTCCAGTAACAAAACCAAAGCTTAGAAAACTTTTCGATTCATTGTTGAAAAAATTCTTACTGATTGTTGACTTAATTAACTTGATTGCATCATTGTTACCACTTTTCAAAGTAAATTCTCTCCTTAATAATATAGGTTAATTTTTTTTATTAGAACAAAATTGCAAGTCTTTCCTAACAAATATCTTGACATATTCTTTCTTGTTTTTTGATCTTTTTTCATTTTCTATTAAGCCATTCTACACTTGATCATCTGTTATAGCGATTCTTAATTTATTTTTTCATTATTTAGCGTTTCAAGGTAAGTTGCCAGATAAGTTACCCAGTAAGTTGCCAGGCAAGCAATCAAGTTATATTTAGTCAAATTCTTTATTGCTTGTTGTTCTTTTACTTTCTAACAAGTCATTCTCATCTTCGTCACTTGACTTTCTATAAGTTTCTTTGTAAGTTGATGAATCCTTGAGCTATGAACATAGTTCTAAATTCTTTATTGCAATTCTTCATCAGCACATCGTCTAGAATGCAGTTACATGTTATCACTCATTTACATGTTACATGTTATCAAGTTACATGTTATCAGGTTACACGTTATCAAATTACATGCAGTTAGATGCAGTTAAATGTTCTTTATAATATTTTAATATGAAATAATTTTTAATGCATATATTGTTTACAATAACTGACACTTGTAACTGCAAAAAAAATATTGCAATAAAATAGAGTAAACTAAAATATAAAATAAAGTCAAGTCAAAGTTTAAACTTTGTAATCTTTTGATAGCAAAAAAAACTTAGAAAAATTCAAATCCTGTAATAAAATAATCTTAAGCTTATTTAATTTACCTCATAATTTCTATTAATAATATAATAATCAGAGAATAATCATTCTTACTAATGGAATGATTCCAATCCAGTAATCAAATACCAACTTTTATATTGCAAATATTATTTTTGTTTTGTGAAATAAGTTTAAATGCATCACAGAAGAAATCCATGGTTACTCCTGTGATGTCATCAACAAAAGATCTTCATTTAAAATTACTGCAGAGTACAATAGAACTTAACTCTATATTAAATACATTGATTATAAACAGTAAAAAAGGTGTCTAAACTAGTTATTCAAATCTTAACTTTCAAACTTTTATCGTAATTTTACACCTAACTTTGATATTTAACAGTGAAAAACTTGACTAATCTCTGACTTTAATCAAAATAATACAAATCTACAAATAGTTCTTGTGACATTTTTCTTTAACATTTTGATTAAAAGTTGCAAGTTTTATTTCTACAGGCCTTAGGAATATCGTTCCTAATTAGTTAGGAATATTGCGTCTTAGAAAAATTCAGAATTATTGTATAATAACATATCAATCAGACTACAAGTGCTGATCAGACTTGCAAATGAATTGAGAATAATGAAAACACTAAGTGAAGTTTTTATAAAAAAATCTATATGTTCAAAGTTATCAACATCAGGCTTTATTTTATCAATAACAAAGATTCCCATGTAAATAAACTGGGAGTATTTACACGCAAGGTTATCAAACTTGGTATTAGTCAGTGAAATAAGCCATGCCTACCAGTCACTTTGAACTGTTGTAGTCAACTTTTGGCATTGTTGTAATTTTGCAGAAGTTGACTATTTTAGTACTAGAGGCATTTCTAGAAGTTTAACTGTTAATTAACTTTGGGAGAGGATATACGGAGTGTAGAAGATGTCTGGGGTGTACAGTTCTAATTACAGGTCTAATTACAGTTCTAGTTACAGTTCTAGGCTGCATTTCTAATTACAGTTCTAGGTTGCAGTTGTTCTAGGGAACAGTTCTAAGATTAATATCTAACACTAGATAAACATTTCTATTCTCAACACTATCACTGGTTGTACCCTTTAGTAAATAATGATATTACAAGTCAAAGTTAAAACGAACATAAAGCTAAATCTACACTTAAAGTCTAGATTACCATTTGTGAATGATATCAAAGATATAACTTCTAAATTAAACGACTTACTAAACGGTGCAGCAAATTAGTGAAATATTATAACCCTCACTTTAACTCAAACCTGGAACCTCCAGGTTGTCTAACCACTTCATCGTAACCTCAAACTTGCAGCATAACAATCTTAAACAGCTTTTGACCGTAAAAAGTATAAAAACTTACTAAAAAAATAAAAAAATTATCACGTTTCAAAACCAACCTTTTTATTCGTTGTATCTCTCCTGTGGGCTGTACTTTGGGTTTAAAACATTCAATCTTTGTCATAATTCTTCTTTTTTCAACATTGGAGTCAGAATTGAGGCAATGTGGTAAACAGATGACCATCTTTCCTTGGCCATTGTGGAGTGTTGACTGTCTGGGTGG
This sequence comes from Oconnorella tubifera, assembly GCA_034700105.1. Taxonomy (NCBI): domain Eukaryota; kingdom Metazoa; phylum Annelida; class Clitellata; order Enchytraeida; family Enchytraeidae; genus Oconnorella; species Oconnorella tubifera. The sequence goes on from JAQIXG010006124.1 coordinate 6,831, forward strand.
CTGGTGACTCCATGGACTGTTGAATGTTGTTGTCTCTTAGAGCTTAGTCAGGGTAGGGCTCTCTACGTGTAGACGTCTTCTCAACTGATAACACAAGAGTCAGAATTGAGGCAATGTGTTACATTGTAACACATTGCCTCTAGTTACAAGATTTACCTGCACGTATTGACATGGCAACAAGTCATAAGAAATACAAAAATCAAATATACGAAGATTATAATAATAAAAATCTATAATATATAGATTATAGATCATAGATATAATTAGATTATAGATTATAGATATAATTATAATCTATAATCCAGCTTATAATTATTATTATAACCTGGCTAATAATAGTCTATATAACTCATCAGATTTGTATCTATGGCTGTAACGCTGTGGTGTAGCCAATAATTTACTAAGATAAAATTCCTCAAAAAATGTAATTATATCATCATTTTTGACGGTAACTACAGTAACTAGTCTGATTATAATTTATTTAATCAGCTTCATTCTTCCATCTTCACTCTGACGGGCCCAAGGCCCATTAGAGAAGTGGTTAGCGATCTGGACTCGAAATAGATGGGTCCAGGTGCACATTCCGGATAGCTCACTATTTCTCTAACTCGCTGCACCCTTTAGTAAGATGCTTACATTAATATCTATGTCTGAGACATCGTTTATAAAATATGATAATCCAGACGTTAAACGTAACTTAATCTTAAAACAAGTTAAAATAATTAAAGATTATGGCAGAGAGGTTAGAGTGCATAATTTGGAACCTAGAGCTCCAAGGTTCATATTATTTTTAATCTTATTGCATCCTTTAGTAATTCGTTTATAATTTGACAGTATGCTTATGTCTAGATTCTCATCTGAATAACATTAGAGATGTCTGAAACACGATTCAAGAATAACAATTTAGTTAACTTAAGTTTAACTCAACAAAATTACTTTTCGTGAATAGGGTTTAAGAAATTTCCAATTCAATTAAAATGAGAATCTAGGCTTAACTGAACTTGGTGACTAAGTCAAAGTTTAACTTAATCACAACTTAACTTAGATATCGTTAATTTAGAAAATAAGAGTAAAGCTAAGAAAGACCATTTTCATACAGGTTACACGCGTATGTTGTTAGGCTTTGTAATAATAGTAGAAGTCATTGTCACAATTGACTATTACAATTGCTACTGTTATACAAAGGTGACAGTGTAGAGACAGAATATACAAAATTTAATTTTCTGTAGGCTGTCTTTATACTGTCATCTTCTTACAAGTCACTTTGCTCATGGTCAGTCCCTTGATGTCCTTAAATTCTTTGATACACATCAATAGAAGAAGATAGATAGGATAGGACTGTCAAATTAACTGACTCATGTCTTTTATTCATAAATGTAGGCTTATATGTAAAGACCTACCTATGACAATGACAGTCACTAAGCTGAAGTTGTTTCTATCAAAACTTCTATGACAAGCAAACTGACATGGGTCTTCAGCTGTCAAATCTAAAACATGCAGAAGTATTTTCAATTATAACAAAGTTATGTATCTTATAATTTTATATTTTTTTACTAAACACATCAAAAACTTAACTTAGATATCGTTAATCCATTCACCAATCCATCCATCTATCAATCCATCCATCTATCCATCAATCCATTCACTCATCCATCTATCAATCCATCCATCTATCGATCAATCCATTCATCCATCCATCTACCAATCCATCTATACATCAATCCATTTATCCATCCATCTATCAATCCATCCATCTACCCATAAATCCATTCATCAATCCATCCATCCATCTATCAATCCATCCATCTATCAATCAATCCGTTTATCCATCCATCAATCCACTCGTCCTTCCATCTGTCAATCCATCCATCTATCCATCAATCCATTCGAACATCTTTGCAAATGTATTTTTTTTAATTTAAAACAAAGAACAATCTCTATGTCAACAAACATAAATTAATTTAGCTCTACACAGAATGTTTAATAAAAACCAAAATATCTACAGTTAGATTAAAATTATATATATATAGATGTTAATTCACCAATCAAATGGGAAACATGCAAAATAAACAGAAAATCAAATTAAAAGTAAAAAAAATAAACAACAAAATTAAATTAAATGCACAAGTATATAGATATCAGTGTAACAAAAAACATTACATAAGTGAATTTAATGACTTAAAAACAAATTGTAAATGATACATTGTAATGGTACTATTATAATTACTGCAAATATTCAAACTGTATCACACTATCTTCAAACTTTATCCAATTATACTATGTCATACACAACTCTAAATGTCTATAACATAAAATCTCTCTCTGACGGATATGTACCCTTCTACTTGGCATACTTTATCATCCTCAGACATAACATGTACCCTTCATACAAGTGCAAATAAAACAATCTTTCTTTCTTATGTACCAGTCTGCCAGGCCAGAATATAATCCCCACTTTAAATCAACCCCCTTGATGTACATTTCTATTTCATCTTAAATTAGCCTTCAATAAACTTTATTGTTATATTATGAAAAAGAAATTTGTTTAAAACTAACTGGAAACTGTTCGGTGACTTTGTCAAGCTTCATTGATTTGATTGATGGCTTGAAGGGGAGGGGAATAGGGGGGGAGGTACTACAGGAGGGGAGCGTCAGGGAGTCATCCATGGCAGTCTATATTCTTGCAGATAATTCAGGCTGCCGGAAAAGTGGGGGTAACTGTCTGTTTAGTAAAGGAATTTAAATGCAAAAAACATTAAAAATAAATGTTTCATATTTTATGAATTTTCAGCATCTATATTTTATAACACCACGTAGACACTTTAATCAGTATTACATTTATTATTTTCTTATGAAATAACCTTAAAAGTATATAATATAATAACTGAAGCTTTTTTCATTCTGACTACCTATAAAGTATGACATCATCTCTCTGCAGCTAAACAAAAGTTACAGTTTTAGTTTGCATCAGCTTATATCTCCGGACACAGTAGATCCTATATTATAAATACTTAAAAGCTATGCTTAAGTTTTTAGTGAATAGAATAAAAAGTTAAAAAATCAATTATAATATCTCCATTATAATAAATTTAAAAAAATATCAATTATAATAATTATAATATATTAAAATTCTAAAATCTAAAACCTCCGTCTACCCCCCACCCCCTCCCTCCCCGCTGCCCCCCACCCCTTGAAAAAATCCTCCCCTGCCCTCCGCGGTAAATGTGTAAACTAAAGAATCAACCAGCCTGTGTCTATTATGCAGTGAATAGAAGGCTTCTGCACTGAGTGCACACTAAAAGCTAAGTGTACAATAGGCTGAGTGCAAATTTGGCTGAGTGCACTTTCTGCAGAGTGCACACTAGGTCGACTGCACTTTAGGCTGAGTGCACTTTAGACTGGCGCCAATCTAGCACCATATTTCTTTTGAAGCCATAACCTAGCAATAGCACAGCCATATTCATAATATACCCTTCACTCAAGCATACATTGCCGTCACATTGTGCCCTTCTCCCAAGCATTCTTTACAGTCTTGTCCACCGTTCCTCTATCTCAATGTACCCTTCACTTCAGTATACTTAATAACTTACGCTTCCTGAAACATGTACGCTTAGTTTACAGTCCTATTCTAATCTGTTCAAAAGCCTATCCTTCTCTCATAGGAGAGTTTTATTCTTTTTTAAATGTACCTTTGTATCAAGCAATTTTTATTCTATTATATTATTTTATAAAAGAAGCCTTCTCTCAAGCCATTTTCTTTTGAAGCCATAACCTAGCAATAGCACAGCCCTATTCATAATATACC